>CAMOHE010051865.1:0-20795 GCA_946598075.1 Artocarpus hirsutus | reverse complement strand
GATATGTTCCTTATGAAAATGTGCCTAGTGCACTATTATGATGATGATAATGATGTTCATAAAATGTTTTAAGTTGTGAGATATAAATGTACTTACTAAGCATTAGCTTATTCAATTTTTACATCATGTTGCATATAAGGGTAAAAAGGTTATGGATTAGATGAAAGGCATGGAAAGGCGTGTGAGCTAAGGACGATGAATTGCAAACGGAAGAACGCCAAAGAAGGGATTTTTAATGATATGAACTATGTTTTATAATTTTGAGTATGTTTATTTGACATACTTTTAAGATTTAAACTATGATATTTTAACTTTATAGTATTATCATATGTCTTCCGCATTTTAAATTATTTAGATTTGTTTTAAGAAATTGATTTTTATAACAGTTTGGCCTACCGACCATTACTGGTCAGACTGTCGATCTATGGATCGGCCTGTCGAATGCCCTGTGTCGGCCTGCCGATCTTATTAATTTTAAAACCTCATTTTGCAAAGCTTCGGGCGGCCTGCAGGTCGAGTTCGACCTGCCAAAGTCTCAAGTTCGGCCTGCCGAATTGTATAAGCATATTTTGAACTATGAGTTTTTATTATGAATTTATTATTTAGTGAGATAAATTATTTAAAGAATATCTATAAATGAGTAATATATTATATATTGATGTATATAAAAAAATTATGCATGGATCCTGGGTTATGTTTTTAAATTATCTTTTAATCAAATAGTTTATCTTATAAATAAAAGTATTACGAAACGAATATAACGACATCTGTTACGTCCGTAAGGGGGGCATTACATCTCCCCAATAAGTTTTAGGGACATTAGTATGAAATAACAGTGCTCGGTTAGTGTTAAGTAGGTGGCCATTTTTCCTCTCAGCAACCCTGTTTTGTTGGTGGTGTGCTTACACAGGATGACTCATGGATGATTCCTTTTTTTTGAAAATAGGGAGATAAGACTTGATTGAAATAATCTCGTGCATTGTCAGACCGAAAACCTTTTATTTTTACTCCAAATTGGTTTTGAATCATAGAATGGAAATTGGGAATGACAAAACTCACATCTAATTTGTGTTTGAGTAAGAACAACCATGTGACTCGAGCACAATCATCTATTATAGAGACAAACCAACGTAACCCATAAATGTTTAGTATTGTAGAAGGTCCCTATATATTGCTGTGAATCAAATTAAATGGATAAGAACTTCTTTTATTACTAATAGGAAAAGATACAAGGGTATGTTTTGCAAATTCATAAATATCACAAAGAAAATCGGTAATATCTAATCCTTTGAACAAAGTAGGAAACATGATTTTCAAAGCTCTAAAGGAAGGATGACCAAGACGAAAATGCTGAAGCCAAATGGCATCTTTATTCGAGGAACTAAGTAGTGACAATGGCAAATTTTTTTATGGCCCTCTTTGAAGAGTTTGGTGTCTTAAGGTAGTAAAGTCCGTTCTTTTCTTTAACAAGTCCAATCTTCCTCTCCGAATCCTGTTCCTGAAAAACACAATAAGAAGGATAGAAATTTACGTGACATTTTAGATCCTTTGTAATTTTTGAAATTGAAATAAGATTGGCAGCTAATTTTGGGACATGAAGAACATCTTTAAGAACAAAGGAGGACGTCGCATGTATATCTCCTAGACCTGCTACTGCAGCAAGAGAACCATTTGGTACAGAGATTTTCCTATTACTTGAACAAGGCTTATAGGTACTAAAAAACTTTGAGGAATATGTCATGTGATCAGTGGCCCTTGAATCGATTATCCAAGAGTTCTCAAGACACTTTTCTAAGGCATTTAATCTAAAAGAGAGTAGAGACTTACCTGAGAGTGCCAAAGAACATGTTCCAAAGGGTTTTTCAAGAGACCTTATTAAGCCTCTAAGCCTTTCAATTTCCTCGTTGCTAAATCCTTGTTGCTCCCTTTTTTTCTAGGACATTGGCCTGCTCTATCATATTGGCTTGGTTGTATGATTTATGTTGCTCTCCTCTGTAACCCCATCCCTTGTTGGAAGTAGATGGCTTGCCATTTAATTTCCAGTAACGTTCTCTGGTATGCCTCGGTTTCTTGCAGAAAGTGCACCAAAGATTGTCCCGACTGCTCCGATTGTCCTTTCCTGAAAATCTGGTCTGCTCCACTCTACTATTTTCTGAAATTCGGGTCAGCCCTGCTCTTAGTTGTGCTCTCCCAATTTTTGGTGCCTTTGTTTGTTTAGTTCTGATTGTGAGTGCTGATCTGTCTGCAACTTGAGGCTCCAGCATGGTACCTCTCCTGCTTTCTTCTGACAAAATGAGTGAGATCACTTCCTCTAAAGAAGGTGTTTCCTCTTTCCCAAGAATCTGCACTCTAACTTGATCGAATTCTTGATTGAGTCTAGCAAGAAAGTCATAAACCCAGTCTTTCTTGATGAAATTCTTCAATGTGGCAGCATCATTAGCACATTTCATTTCAATGACCCGATAGTGATTAAGTTCCTACCACAGATTTTTAAGAGAATTGGCATACTCAGTCACTATTTTTTCACCTTGTTTGATTGCACTAGCTCTAACCTTGATTTCATAAATTCGAGCTGCATCTCTAGACTTTGAGTAGGTTCTCTGAATGGAATCCTAAATTTCCTTGGCAGTGGACAAGAACATACAATTATCGCTAATTTCAGGATTCATTGAATCCCACAGCCATGACATTATCATCGAGTCTTCTTCATCCCAAGCATCAAATTTCGGGTCTCCTTTCTTTGGTCCCATTCCAAGGAGGTGACTGAGTTTTCCTTTACCTTTTAAATAAGTTCGAACAAATTGGGACCATTTCAAATAGTTTTTCCATTCAGCTGACTCGAATGTTCTACAAATCACCATTTATATGGTGGGAATTATCTTCTTCGGACTGAGGGGTATTGGTGACTTTGATCTCAGACATGATTCATAAACAAAAGACAGGCAAAGATGGCAGGACATACAAAAAGGATAATGACGATGAGAGTCAAAGAAAAAAGGAACACAGTTGGCAATTGAAAGAGGAACACAATCGGCAATGAAGGCCTAAAGAGAAAGGATTAGAGACAGCAATTAAGGCTGGAAAAACAACTGAATCTCAGAAATACCTTACACCTTTGATACCATATTGCAGAATATAGGAGAAACAATCATCTTTTTCATTGATCAGGACAGACAAATTTACATAAGTGTTAGCTGATAATATAAGGTTACACGCTTAGGCTAAAAAAGGAAAAAAGTCTAGGCCTATTAATCCCATTATTCCAGGGATATCAATAAAAAAAATCTCCGAATACTAACTTAGCTGATTCTATGCACTAATTTAATCCTAGCAATCAAGAATACTAATTACAATTACTAATTTACAATTACAGCTGTATTTTCCCACATTCCTGCCTTTCTCCCAAGTCTCTTAACTGGAGCTCCATTTTCGTCGTACTTCACAATGTCTTCCACCTAAACATTGTAAAAGGGACATCTCAGCACGAAAATCTGAATAGCAAACACATCATAAAGGGAACATATAAATAGGCACCACTGCGAAAGCCAACCAACGAAATGCATTATACATGAAGTCCTGTTGTCAAAACTTTTTTTTATAAGAAAGCTCTATTGTTCAATAAACGCACTACTTGGTGACAGAAAGGAGAAAAAGGAAGTAAGAATGTTTTGTACTTTCTATCAGGTTGATATTCAATGATGGATGTGGCAAAGAATCTTACATTAGAAGACACATCCTCTCACATCAATATTCCGTTATTTTGACGGATGGTGTTAAAAGTCCGTTTAAGATCAAAACCATCACACGAGTCATAGGGCATATTTTAAGGACTTATTCCACAAACATGCCAAGAAAACAACCTAAAAAAGCACTGTGTAAGGAAAGCAAAAGTTCCTAAAGAAGGAAATTAAAACATAAAAAGGATATAAAGGACATTAAAACATAAAAAGGATATTAACATAATTGTTTTGTAAATAGAATAACCTTAGTTTTTAAAATGGCAGATCCTTGACGGACAATAGCAGGCAACTTTTCGTGGTTGATACCAAATTGTTCAAAAAGGAGGTCATGTTTCTCCCTTTTTTGGATCCCCTGTAGATTGCACGGGTACAACATTAGTAAGCATAAATAAAAATGAACGTTTGCATGAAGACATAAGCCATGGCAGATTTGGAAAGTCAAGTTGCCTTGGAAATGGAATCTTGGAGGGAAAATTTTGAGAGAGAGTGAGCAAACATATAAAGAAAGGGGTACTTCTAAAAAAGGACTTTGGGGGGAAATTTTTTTTGGAGAATGGCCCTCTTTTTTTTTTTTTTTTTGGACATAAAAAAACTAGCTTTTTAGACACCAAAACAGTTCCTTTTTTTTTTTGGCCACCATATTTAGATTCCTCTCTTCGAAACAATCATTTTCCTTTTTTCTGTAAAAAAAACTGAGACAGCTTTGATGCTCAAAAAAAACCCATTTTTTAATTTAAAAAATGGGAGGCCATTTGCTTAATTTGGTTTTTTTTTGGGCCTTTTTTTCGAATTCTCTCTATAAAGAAATGTAGAGAACTCTTTTTTATTTACCCTCAAGGTTAAAATAGTTAAGGTGTACAAGACAAAATCAAATATTAACTACTTTCAAGGATTTCCCACTTTGCTTGATCATGCTTAGTTGGGAAGATATCCAGGTCTAGGGGTGTATTTTTTCCTGTTGTTTGATTGTATTTTCCTGAGCGTTTTTTACGCTGTTACTTGGTGGATTTCTCATCCACTGTAATATTTTGCAATCTATACTGTTTTTTGTTAAAATTTTTCTCGGTTTCCTATCACAAGGTAAAATAAAAATTAAAAATAAAGGCAGACAAACTCAAAGAGAAGAAAATGTCATAGTCAAACGATCAAAGGAAATGAGCCAAAAACATAAAACAAAATATTTTGGTAGAAGAAACTGAAAACTAACTTTTGAAAAAAAAATTAAATTTAAAGAACAAATTCTTTCAACAAATAAAACATTCGATAAAATTGCCGGCTTCACATAAACATACAACATTTTAAAAGTTGGGGCAAAAGAATGTAAGTGAAAGTTAGCACCTTCAAAAACTCTTGTGCTTCTCTTAGTCTTTCCATGCTTAAGCAGCTCGTGTATGCATGTAGTATGCTGGTCGTTTATATGACCTGTAAAATATAATATGTGAACACAATATTCATCAATATTTGAAAAGTGATCAGTTTAAGTTTTAATAATTATGCTTAAATTTAAAAGAGACCAATACAAGATTTAAAAGAAAAAAGTATATATAAACTGCAAAGTATAAAAAAAAAATTTGTTTAAATGGCTTAATTTAGCAGCACCAGGAGACCACTTACAATCATTTTGTCTCCACAAAAGATATGCTTGAAGGACACCTATTGATGCACAGGACATTACCCGAGCACGAAATGAAGGTGGATAGATCAAGTCCTTATGAGGGAAGAATTCTTTCCATTTAGTAACATATACGGAAGTGAAAAAGGAAACAATAAGAGACTGTATTTTGCTACACAGCCAATTATCTAGTATGTCAACAATAACAGCTTCATCCAAAAGAAGAAAACAACAACTTGACAGTAATAGTTATCGATGATATATGCACATACAATTAATCAAATTATATAAGAACACTAACATTCTTTTACTATCCTCTTGGACGATTGCCTTAGTTTATATGTGAAAAAGATAGATCCTGAAAAGCCAAAAGAACTTTCACCAATGCTCAAGTTGAATGTTCAGAATTAAACCTTGCACGCCTCGGATAGAACCTCGTCATCTTCTTCAAAGCAAAACTGCAATGACCAATAGAAACATTCCAAATTGAAAAATGAAAACTAATAAAATACGAGAGTGAAATAGACCACATGTTCAGTGGGAGATGATACAAAACAAAGCATACCTATACTCATCGCTGTAACCATATGTAAAGACTGTGCCAGGAAACTCCTCTAGCATGGAAGCTGCACAAGAGTTCATCAAATTCAAAGCCACCTCATCATTTGGTTTCACAAACTCGTGAACTTCAGAAAACCTTCAAACAATTAAAATAAATGTCGTGTCTGAGTTCATATGTAGCTTATATAGCGACAATAAAAAATATTGCTTCAAACTCTCTTTTCTGGTTACAACCCAGAGCATAATATAGCTAGTCATGTACTCAAGCATATCCATAGCAACAAATAGAAGAATTCTATAGTAAGATAAGAACAAATACCCAAGATACATTTTTCAATCCATTTTCAAAAAAAAAAAAAAAGAAAAAAAGAAAATCATTTTTCAACTATCAAGATGTTCATCAAGTTCTGTTAAATCATCATACTTATTTTTATAATCTAAGACGATTCAAAGATGATGTATCGGTTCAAAGCTGTGTCCTACCACATAGAGTGCCCTACATACATTTTGGCTAAGGATGTCACTTAAAATTAAGTGAAGAAAATGAAGTTGAATCTTGTGGAAGCTGGTTTTACCTACGGAAATCACGACCGTCGATTCGAGCAACAATCAGATTGGGAGACATCACCTCATCTTGGACTTCGAATGACTTAACGTACTCGTATTTACTGTTCGCCATGGTAGATTCTCTTCGTCCCTCTATATCTTCTCGGAGGAACAATCAGATATCACCAAACAGCTAGCCATCGCCAAATGCTAGTAAAATTCTTCAATGGCGTCCGTTTGTTTATTTCCTATCCGTTCCAATTTAAGACTGTTCATGGAAATCACAATGCGTAAATGAAAAAATTCAGAAACATCAAATTAGTTTAGAAATTATCAAATGCCTCAACAACAATAAAAAAAAATTATTACCACTACGATAAACTGATAAATTTATCATCCAAAAAATTGATTATGAGAAAGAGCCGATAATGCAAAATTGAAATTTGATCCTAGTGACCTGGTTTTCCCTAATTTTCTCGGAAAGCAAACATCTCTTTACGTTTGTGTAAACCTGTGGGGACAAGCTTGAGGGCAGAGCTTCTTCTCCATCTGGTACGACTTCTCTTCTTCGCTAGCATATCGTTCCCCAGGTTCTTCTCCTCCTCCCTCTCCGATGGCTGACGCCGCTGATCCTTGATCGGGGTTTCTCTCTGAAACACCGCCAGGGTTTAAGCTTTCCCACGTGCTAAATTCCTAACACGTGCGAGATATGAGTGGGCCAGTTTGTATTTGGGCCTGGCCTGGAGATCTCATGAATTTGTCAGCCGTATTAAGTATTTTATGTTAAATGCTCGCATAACTAAAATTCATTAGTGTCTTTGATAAGTACTTCAACCAAGGGTTTTTTTTTTTTTTTTTTCTCTTTTCTTTCCCTCGCTCTTCCCCACCATCTCTCCCCCTCTCTCTCTTCCCCAGCTTTCTTCTCGTGCCTCCCTCTCCTCTTTCTCTCACTTCTTCGTCCCAGCCGTGTAACTTCACCGGTAACGTCTCTAGCAGAGCAACCTCCCTCCATGCACGACTCATGCAACTCTGCTAGCAGATAAGCTCCTCTGCATGCGCTACCATTAGTAGATCCGTCGAGCCTGTGTTCAACTCAACCTCGCAACAACCAATGTTCTTCCAGTCGTCCCTCCTTTCGCCAACTGTAGATGTCGATGGAAAATGACGTCAACCACTCCATTAGGTGCCGCGCGATGAGCATGGCCGACTTTAGGAGCCGCGTGACCAGCACGGCCAACTTTGGGAGCCGCGAGATTGGCCATGGCTGACTTCAGGAGTTGCGCAACAAGAATGGACTTCGAGAGCTGCACGACCAACCATGGTCGACTTTGGAAGTAGCACGACCGCCAATTTGTCTTTGTTGTTCTCCTACAATAGATTTGGCTCTCCCATGGCAAATTCAACGCCGCAGTCCCCTACCGTGACAATGGAGGTTCGCCAAAGATTCGCGAAGTAGCTGTCGGAGATTCACTGTTGAATTTCTTTTTTTTGATTTTTTTTGTTTTTTGTTTTTTTATCTAATTAGTTTTTTTGTATGATTTTTATTTAACTATTGTGTTTGTTGAGGATTTTTTAGTACTATAAAATATAATATAATAATGTGAGGTGATATTTTTACAATTAGTTTTCTTAATGGTGTAAATCAATCTAAGTTCTTTTTTTGTGGTGGAGATCCTAGGCAAATTGTAGTAAATAGACCAAAAATGTATTAAATGTCACTTTTTTCAACCCAATTTTTATTTATGCTATAAAATGTAAGGCCTTATGTCTTATACTTAGAGCACATCCCTCTGGGACATGTCTATGTGTCCCTCTAAAGCATTTTTTGTGTCTCTCAAGGATATGTCGTATGTCCCATTAGAACATGTCTGCATGTCTCTTTGAAATATTTTTTGTATCCCTTGAAGACAGATTGCATATCTCTTCAGGACATTTTTCGTGTCCCTTGGGTCCATGTCGTTGTTTCATCAAGACATATCTGCATGTCCCTTTGCGACTTATTTTGTCTCTTAGGAACATGTTAAATGTCTCTCCAGGACATTTTATGGTGTCTCTCCGGGTTATTTTTGGGTGTCCAGCTTTGTTAAAAACCATTACCAGTCTTTTCAATTGAATACAAACATAAAGCTTCGGCTTCTGCAGTGTTTTTAACTGAGTTTGATTTCTTAACTTGTATAAACAATCCATTGATGCCAGAACAAACAACATTTAATTTAATACCAAAAAAAACCTTGAAAAAAAACTTCCATTGATGTAAATCCAAACCTAAAACGTCTTGACCCTTTTTTCATTTGAATTATGGAACAAAAAGTTGCAAAATTCTGCCTTTTAATTTTCGAAAAATTCATGAATTCATCACGCAGAATCGTAAGCAACGAGCAAGAGAATTCTCAATAAATGGCCAAACAAGCACTTCGAATATAACAGGAAAAAAACTCGATTGAATTTACCAGCACAAGCAAAATCTAATCACTGATTTATAATCAAAAATGGGATTTTAACAAAGTAGAAATGAAATTCAACGTTTAGAGAACACGAAAAAGCAATGCTGAAAACAACAGTAGAGTTTCCACATAAATCCTAACAAACACGAAAATAAAAAATAAAAACCCAAGAAGAATAGAATGTCAGGCCAAAAAAAGCTTTTTGCCAAGGCAATGAAACCGCAACAGCTAGTGTTGACCTTACTTAAACTCTACCGCATTTTTCTGCGCTTTCTTTTCAACCTCCGTATGTGCTTCTTCTTCCATTTTGAGGATAAGACCCGCTTGTTTGAAAATGAAACACACAAACGACCGCAAATAAGGAAATCTCTTGTATGGATCTCAAACGATGAATTGGGATTAAAGAGAGAGAACTGAGCGAATGAAGAAAATTGATTGAGAAAATCTCTTGCATGAACACGAGGCTCGGACTCTGAAGGCAATGACGATGACAAGCATAGGTCAGATTCGAGGACGACTTGACATTTAGATTTGACGAGGACGGCGGATCTCGATTGTGGCATCCCAACAATCGTTGGTGGGACTCGGGATGGAGAAGCTCTGGAGGCGGAGAAATTAGAGGATACAGAGAAAAGAGAGAGAGAGAAGAAAGTTACATAGAAAAGAAAAGAGAGAGAAAGAAGAGAGAGGGGGAAAAGTGAGAAAGGAAAAAAGAAAAAGGAAAAAAAGTCGTGGCATTAATTTTTTGTGACATCATTTTTTTCGTCGCATTAAAAAATAATATTGTAAAAGTTTGAGATAATATATAATTCTTTAAATTAAAGATAACAGGCCTTTTTAGTTGTTTTTTTTTTTTACTTTTGGTTTCCTATTTTGCCCTTAGGTTTTATTTTTTTCCCTAAATTTCTCTACTGCATCTCTCCCTCCCTGCTTGTCTCCGTCGTTTCAACTCACCGCCGACCACCTCTCGTGATGCTGTGGTTAACGACATTGCCTTCTTTCCAGCATCATACGAGGACGATCTATGTAATCCCATCGTCCACGAGTCGTTTTGACGAAGCTGTGCACCACCTAACAAGCGCGAGGAGCAATCGCAAATCCTCTCATCATCATGACAGTACAGTGCTTCGCCATCGCGAGGTTAGCTCAGCAACTTCCTTCTAACAATGGCAACTTCCTCATGGTGATGGCGACGCTAATGACAACCTTTAGCAGACTCAAATCTCGATGTTCCCTGTGGATCTACTTTTCTTAATAGAGATCTGAGTTTATCAATTTTGTCTCAAAGTTCATCAATGGACCTCAATATTGCTCCTTCTTTTGATGATCGTCGTTGTCGTCTGGCCTTGCAATGGTGATCATGAAGTGCAAACAAACATAAGAGATTACCAGAGAGAGAGTGAGAACTAGGAGAGGGAATTTTATTTTATTTTTTCAGTTTATAAAGAAAAAAAAAAGAGAATGAGACTTTCATTTCAGTTTTTGATATAGGGATAATTTAGGAATTTTAAATAGATAAAAAAGCAAAAATAAATCAAAATGGCCTATTTATTACCTATTTATAAATTTTGACTTATTAATTTCTATTTTATTTTAATTTGACCTATTTCTCTCATTCACCTAATTTGTCGGGTCAATTGAGGAAGAAAAACTCTTTTTAGCATAAGGGGGTAGGGGCCCAGGCCTCTTACAGGGTGAGCATTGGATATTAATGCTCGTTGAGGATGCCAACTCAAGTATTTACATGAAAGATCTATTCTTTGACCTTGTGTCTAAAATATGTCTTCTTTCTTTTAGTATTACTAGTTGATTCCACGCGGATAGCAAGTAGGAGTGTCATTTTGTAAGCTCTATTCAAGTGTTAAGTTTTGATAGCCGTATAGTGTGTGTGTGTATATATATGTATATATATATATATATATTTTAGTTAGTTGTTGTTTAATGCACAACTAACAAAAACATCTTTCCAAGTATTTCTTATAAAATAATAAAAATTACACAGAAAAACAAATAGAGGCACATCTAGAAAAATATATTTCAATAAAAACATGTGAGAAAAACATATTTAAAAGAAGCACATTAAAAAGGATTACACAATAGAGGATTTTTATTAAAATGAAAATTATAGAAAAACAAAAAAAAAATTACGCACAAACACAAATGAAAGAAATAATCATAATAGAAATAAAATAAGGGAAGAGCACATTTCAATTTCCCAACATGGATAAATTAGAGTGAATGTATTTATTAGAAAAAAAAATAGTTGAAAGGATGGTGTGTAAAATCTTTTAAAAGATAAGACATTTCAAGGAAAAAATTGTTGAAATAGGCCAATTAAAAAAGCCTAACGACATATTTTAATGAGCATTGCTATAAGGTATTAGTCTTAAGTACCATCCGCTCATAAAAAGTGGGTCCCATAGTATAGGACCAATAGGTGAGGTCTACCTTTATTAATGATAGAGCTTAGCATTGGTAGGGCCTTTAAGCATTTTTTTTATTTTAATACGAGTAAGTGAGAGAAACAAAGCAACGAAGAAGCCAAAACAAAAACAAAAACAAAAAAAAAAAGTGGAAAAGCAAAAAAAGGGAAAAAAAAGGAAAAAAAAACATTTTGCTAAAAGAAAGTGGCATGAAACTTATAGGGTGTTTGGAAAGTATGATTAAAACTATGATTATGATTCAAAACACTTCAGCATATGAGAGCTTTACACTATAACAACTTTTTATTTTTTATTTTTTATTATAGCATGTGAGAGCTTTACACTATTTAGTAACCACTTAGAGTGACGATTAAACAGTTATAAAGGTAATGTTCGATAAAATGTTTAAACGACAATATACTTTAAAAAATTATTACAAAAGAATAAATTAGATGAATTTTTTTGATGATATATTTCGTGAAAAAATACTATTAGGAAGAAAAAAGCAAAAGAAAAAGAAAAAAATATATAGATTTTTTAACTTAAAGGACAAATAAAAAAAGTAAAAAAAAAAAAGGTATATATAAGAAGTTGATTTCTGTTAATTACGGTGTTATTTGTTTGGAGAAAGCAACAATTTTGAACCCAACTTTGAGGCTGAGTACACATTTGGATTTGTTTTACTAAAACCCAATCTCAAACTCTTATGGGACAATCTGAGCAAGAAAGCCAAGCCAATAGGGCAAAAATAAGCCTAGCATTAAACTTATTATATTAAAATGGATTATTTCACACGCATAGTAGATTATTATATTATATTTCATACATATTTTATATTACTTTTGTAAAAATATAACTGGTTTTTATTCTAGTGAGTATTTTATACTTAAGTTATTTTCACTCATTTATAATTTAAATTTTTAACGTTACTTTTTAATCTAGTTTAAACCTATTTTTTAAGTTTATATCCAAACACAATTTCAGATTCTATTCTCCTTTTAAATTCAAAATCAATTATATATCCAAATATCAATTTAGATTCAAGTTTCAAACTACAGTTTTTGAACTTTTTATCTCAAATCTAAAAAGTTCAAACTAGCATGATTCAAAATCCTAAAAACAAACAAACCCACGTGTTTGTCCATTTTATAGAAGTTAAAATATAATATGTTATTAAGTCATTAAAATTACACAAATGTCTATTAAAACCATAATGAACTCAAAATGAGATATACTTCTTATATATTTTTTTATTGTGCTTTTTCATAAATATATACATTTTCTTATATTATTTTTTGTTAATTATTTTCTTGTATAAAGTGGCTTCAAATCCCTAACTTATTTCAAATAACTGAATTTACCAACCAAAAAAAAAAAAAGGAATTTACCATCTGGGGTAGGGCTTTACAGGCATGTGTAAAATTAATTTTTTAAGAAAATAGTAAAATGAAGTCGATAAATAAAAATTTGGAATATTGTAAAAACAACAAAAATTTATATCACTAAAATAGTAACATATCATTATATAGTATAAAAGATAATATTATTATTATATTTTAAAAAATAATATTATTATGATAATGGTTACGTAATTTTTATTATTTTAAAAATTGAAAAATTCTACTGAATTTCAATTCCACAATACTAATTTTCCATTGCAGTGTAATTTTTACTATTCTTAGGGCTTTTTAGATATGTAGTGAATAAGTTAAAATAAAGAAAAATTCTCATCAACACAAGCGATGCATGGGGGATAAATTTTGTAAATTTACATGCCTTTTAAAGTTTTGATTTTATTATTATTTTTATTATTTATTTAGAAATAGAGATCTTAATTGGTTGTTAATATGCAATTAACACTAACATTATATGTTTGCTAGAATAAGATAGTGGATGAAAAAATTGGAAAAAATTTTAGACAAAAGAGATTATTATCTATTTATCTATAATTAATTATCTATAACTATATTAAATTGATTTACAGATTATTTTATTCTAATTATTATTTTTTTGAGGAGTTAATTTTTTTTCTATATATGGGATACTTTCTTTTTTTTCAATTTATTTATTTTTTTTGTATTTGAAGCAATTGTTTTGTCCTTTTCTCTAAGATTTTTGTTTGTCCTTATCTCTGATTTAACATTTTTTTTTTTCAAAAGGCTTTGATCATTTATTGCCTCATTTGTAGGATCAGTATTTCTTAATAGCACATAATATTTTTCGCCTATCTTCATATATTTTATTTCACCTTTATATAAACATTTCCTTGTTTTTATTTTTTAAGTGCTTCAATATATGTAGTTGCATTTTCGACTATTATATTGCATTTAAAATGTAAGTTTTGTATTTTTTTTCTCACTAAACGTTTGATTATATCACAATAATGATCCATCTTGGAAAAAAATAATGTCATTGTCATATTGCCTACAATTAAGTATAAAAAATTGACATTTTAATTTTTTTAGGAAAATACTTTAATATAGTTTACCATAAAGTTAAACTTTTTTTTTTCGTTTTTCTACTTTTTATAAGTCATCGATAAGAATTTTGTGAAACCTTAACTGTTACGTAATTTTAACTAATTTGCTGCCAAATAACACATACATATGTATATTGCAGATGATTAACAATATTAAAATTACAAAAGCTATATGCATATAAGTTATGCTATTATTTAAAAAAAAAACAATTCCTTTGTTTTTTTAATTTTTGTCTAACTCTTCCAAATTTCTCTCAAAAAATAATATGCATACAACAATAACAAAATGGGTACATCCATTAACACCCATTTCCTACTTTTCACATGCTATTTCTTCAACCATCTCTCATTCTACTTCTTATACCCTTCCTAAAACACCCAAAAAAGTCCCTACACCTAAATAGTATTATTGGTTTTCTTTTTTCTACCCACCTACCAAATAAACTTAAAATGTTTGTTTCAAACATTTTTTTTAGTTTATATTCTAAATGATAAATATCTGAATCGAACAAGTTGCATTTCTTTACTTAAAAACAAGAAAGGAAACATAGTTCTTTTTCTTTTTTTCTTTTTAATATCGTGTTTTTTATATCAAATAAAAGTGTGGTTTCTTTTACTGGAGCACATGATTATAGTTATTTATGATTCAAACAATTTGCATTTATATATATATATATATATATATAATTAGTACATACAAAAACAATAATAAAATTAAGATTTTGAAAATATATATATATATATATTTTTACAGGAGACTCTTTCATGTTGAAATCCAACCCTATTCTTTTGGGAAAAAATAATACGCTAATTTTTAGTATATAGATATATATATATATATGTATATATATTAAGATAGGGTGTGTAATGAATATTTTTCAAAACATTTTTGTCCTTAAGAGTAATTTTAATAATAGATGATATATTAATAAATAAATCTTATTAAATAGGAACGTATAAAGTAGAATAAAAGGTGCTAATAAATTCACCTCAAGAAAATACCTTAAATAACAAAAACAAAATTATATGTGTCCAAAAAACGGAAACATTAGGAAATGGGAAAAGAGGAAAGTAAAGGAAGATAAAGAAAACGCCAGATAACACTAAAAAAGAGAAAATAAAAAAAGAAAGATGAAGCAGACAACCATGCATTTGCGGAACAAATCGTAGAGCTCCTGAAATAAATCCGACACAATTACATAAGCAACTTGCCAAGGATGAATATATGGTTGTTGGTGAAAATTGTTAGAAAAATAGTACGTAGAGAAATTTTAAAATTTTTATGTCAGAGTATTTTCCAACAAGTTTGACATGCTATATGCATAAATTAACCAGATCTTACTAACCTTTTATGTAGCGAAAAGCTCATGGAATTAATGAAAAGAAATAACGTTCTAGAAAGACCTCAACCAACTGGCCTTCTTTGCTATTCTTTATCCACGTAAAAACGTTCTAGGGTTAGTCCTTATCAGATAGGGTCTCAAAAATTTGAATCAGAATCAAACCAGGATCATAATCTGATAAAATCTGCATGAAAACACGTGATCTTTTTATTGCGTAGCCGGTATGCCGATCTGTCTAATCGACATGCAGAACTTGCCTCATCGGCAGGCAGAACCTGAGGATCGACTAGCCAAACCAACGATAAAATATCCCAACGAATCTTGTATTCTCCAGCCGAGATTCTATAGGATAAAATCTCAGTTTTAATTCAAATAACCCAATAGAGAAGTTATCTAATTAAAACAACTTTATCTAGGTAATCTCTAGGAAAATAAATAAATTCATGATAATTCTACAAGTTTATCTTGATTTAATTTATTTAAAATTAAATCAACTGATAAACAGACAAGAATTATCCGATCCCAATAATTCAACAAGTTTATCTTGAATTAATTTTGTCACAAAATTAATTCAACCGATAAATAGATATGAATTATTTGATTCTTCTGAATTTCAGCCAATTTGATAAATTTGACATAAGTCACCAATTATTGGAAAAATACATTGTATCGTTACAAGATTTTTATGAGCTAGCAAAGGGGACCAAATGGCCCTATATAGTTCAAGTTTTCGATAATTATGAAACCCAATATCCTAGATATACATTTCATAATTATCAACTCCAATGCTACTCTACTAAAAGCTTGGAGCTGCACTCTCGAATTATATAGAATTATGAAGCCTATACAGCTAAGTCTCCATTATATATCATAATGTATCGGATCTCCATAGGATTATCCATGATCGGCTTAAGGACAAGTTCTATCTTGCTTTCTCGATTATTTTTATCTTACGTTCAATTATCTCACCATTAAAAAACTTACCATCTAAAGACGGCATACCATTCGATTACACCTATATATCCAAATGGTTGAGCACTTCAGTTTTTCAATTACAGGATAAAGCATATAAGGGAATATCACTACTCCTAAAGACGAGCTATGAATTCCATATTTATGAATAATAGGTCTACGCTATTAAGAGTCATGCCTCTAATGTACCAACATACGTACTACTATTAAAATGTGTATGTCATCCTTTGGTACATCAAAAGACATAAGTCAAGACAATGGACCCACTATTCACCTCAGGATTAAGATACAATACAAATGATTATCTAAAGTGAATCGATTTGCCGAGATAGAATTATTAATCCAAATCAATTTACTTTATGTCCTGATCCAACACATCGTCACCTATGACAACGTGCCAATGTTTCTATTTAGGGAGTCCATCTCTGATGGTCAAGACAAACCATCTCCTAATAGGGATATAGACAACATAACAATCTTTGCATAAATAAAGTGCCCAATTCTTAAAGGTTTAAACCGACAATCTTAGACTTTTATTTTTTTAACATGCATGCAATAAATATGAACGTAAAGAGGTCATGATTTAGTATATAAATAATAAATAAATTCTTTATTGATAAAAATGTCTCCAAAAACATATTACATTTTACTCCTTAGGATATATACGTGTAACAAAAATATCTATACTCCACTCCACTTCACATAAAATTAAAAAATATATATATCACTATTAGTGAAAATATCAAAAAATGTTATGAAGACTACGGAAATTTATCTCTAAACAAATTAAAATACTTTAGAATAAAATAAACATCAAAGAGATATATAATAAACATGCTTTACATGAAAAAACCTCGTACATATATTACATTTCTTAATGCCAAAATGAAGTTCTATGAGGCTCTAATATGTTTAGGAAGTCATCTTAATGCAATCAATATTGGTGTTATGACATGTTATTTGAATAGTTTTGAATACATTTATGAACATTTCATATATAGTTTTGTTGATCTCTTCCCACCTTATTTATGCAAACTTGGTTATTTGTGGTCAAAAACTCAATCATGTACGCTAAGATTGATAAACTCCTTTTTAAGAAGAAATGATTTTCAATTTTCAATAATGGCCAATATTTCACTTTTTTTTTTTTTTTTGATATTTTGCATATATTACATCATATGCAAACCAATATCGATATGCAAACCAATATTTATTTTTTTCTTTTGAAATTCTAACAAACATAATTTTGCAGTTGAAAGATATTTTAGCACCTCCTAAAATCCAAAATTTCAACAAAACAGCTGATATTGCGTCCATCCACACAGTGTCGGTTTTGCAAGAGGTAGGCTTTGTGATTTCTTTATAAATCTGTACAGACAACGGACTAAATAGAAAAGAAAATAATAACAAGAACAACAACAACAACAACCTTAATTACTACATAGAGACATAGTTAGAGGGGGGCAGAGGAGGAAGGAAGATTTTAAAAGCGTAGGGCACAGGAAAGATTAATTGGGGAATGGGCATTGCCTTCTCACTTTTTTGTTTGAATCTGATTGAAAGAGGTGTGTGAAGATTTGTCTCTAATTTCAAGTGTTTATAATAGCTATTAGGAGCTATAAGGGATGTTATCATGTGGTGTGGTGCTCAAGACTGTAGTTTGGGCAACATTTCATTTATTGACGTGTATTGTATCTATTGGTTTTAATTGAAGTTGTACATCAGTTATATTATGTAGGATTACTATCCGGTACACATCTGAGAGCATTGAGCTGAATAAAAGAAAGAGATGAGTGTGTAGTTGGTTAAGAGGGGAAAGTTGTCTTCTCCAGTTAGAAAAAAAGTGCTCTGGATTCTTTGATGTGCAGGGGGTGAGGAATGAGTGTGTTTCTTGAGAAATTCCTTCTTGCACTGAAAATATGAGAGCTTGATGATAGTAGTGCTCATTGAGGGTGTAATTCCTACTCTTATAGTGGATTCAACTAGGGCAAGAATGCCCTGACTTGAATGTAGGATCTTGATCCGAACCAAGTATAAAATTCTCCCTGTGTTGTTTTTCTTTTGATTCTTTCTTGCCCATTCTTGCTGCTACGCATTATCGTTGGATTTAATCTTCATAAAATGCTTAAAATATACAAAAAAAAAAAAAAAGGGAGAAAAGATTACTCCACTAGAATATATGGGTCAATGGAGAATATAGGTGGTGACATAAACCTTTTCGCAACCTATACGCCTTTGCATGACAATGAGGGATGGTCTTATAGATTTTTTTTTTGGCTAATCTGGTCTTGTAAGGTTTTATTATTTTTTTTTATGAGGTCTTGTAGGTTATCCTTTTTGTAGAAAAAAAAAGTAATGATAATTAAAAAAAAAAATTCTACTACAAGGTACACATAATACCTTATTGTTTGGACATGCTTTACTTTTGCATTTAAAAAAAAATTCATAAGTTGCTTGGCATATACGATTTAAAGTATAATTTATAGTTTATAGATTGCTACAATATTTTTCTCACAAAATTCAAAATCAAATAATCTATTAATGTGATTTTATTTAGATTCTGAATAACTACCTGGTTGTTCTGATGATTATCAATGGCTTTTGTGAGAATCTAAGGCCTTGAGTTTGGCCTTACTCTTTTAGGGCTTGCCTTGCAAAGTTTTTATTTAATAAAAATCTAAGTTTAATATTTCAAAATAGAGTAGGTATTAGAGTCCGTTTAATTCGTAGTTGGAATCACAGTTCAAATCATTTTGCTATAGTATTTTCTCTCACAAAAATTTAAATCTTCATTCAAATTTTTTATTCAAATCTATGAACCAAACAAACTCTAAAATTCATGCTTTGAGAGATTCTCCGTCAAAAAATGCTTGTACTTTTGCTATTGGAAATCATTCTTTTTCTTTTTTGAAAGTAATGATATATTTTTTTTTCAAGTAATCAAGTTTATTATAATTCAAAATTGATAAATTAGATCAAAACTAATTTTGAACGCATTTAAAAGTAACGATAGTTTTACAGACAATACTAAATTGTAAGCTAGTTTTTTAAAGATGATTTTACATTTTTATCCTTTGAAATGACGTAGATCTGAAACTCTCTTAATCTTCCTCGCTCTCATCTGCCTCTCTCACCATCGCCATCGTCATCGATACACTGCTTCACGCAAGTCCAGCGACGAGCGAAGAAGAAGCCAAGTTCCAACAGGTCATCCCGTATCACCAACCACTCCAACGACGGCATAGCCTACTACTTCGTGCGACTCTGGCAGCATCGGCTCAATCGACATCACTGTAAGGCTATGCTCTCCTCCTCCCTGCGACTAAAGTCTCACAATGACGAAGGAATTGAGTTCGTTTTCTTCGAGTTCGCGTTTTCTCGTCGGCCACCATTCGTCTTCTTGGTGTGCGATCTCCAATGGAGAGAGAATTGTAGTCGGTGATCACCGTCGAGAGCGACCGCGCGATCTATTCCTTGGTGCAACTTCGTGCGACATGCCTTCGCATGACTCCGACTACGGCTCGTCTAACGAGGAAACTAGATGAAAAACTATAGGAGAGAGAGGGAGGGGAGAGAAAAACCGAGAAGAGGAGACAAAGCGTTGGGAATGAGGGAAAAAAATATGAGATTTCATTTAAAACAGGGGCAATTCAGGGCTTTTGGTTGGTTGTATGTGTTGATTTAAACTAATAAGCTCCTCACGTTTCTTCTCCATAACGGATGATGAAACGTTTCAGCCAGAATTGAGACGAAATGTTCTTTTTTTTTTTAATGTTTTGTTTGGGACGAAACATTTCGTTCAGATTTTTTAACACATCGATTTCCCAGTCTCGCTCTCTCTCGTGCTGCCATCGTCTTTTCCTTTTTCTTTTTTCTTTTTGGCACCTCAATTTTTCAAATTTGCTCTTTTTTTCTTTTAGCCTTTTTTTAACTTCTTTTACCCACGAAAAATCATTCTCATCCTTGCACTATTATAACTTTATTATTTACAAAACTATAAGGTTTTAATTTAATATGTATTGTATTAGAGTGGATCTCACTCTTGTGTTATTATTTTTTCAGCCCATAAATTATAACTCTACTATTTACAAAACTATAAATTATTTTTTAGCTTATAATATATTTTCTAAATTAAAATTTATTATTTTATTCACAGTAGAGTTTTAATCAGCAATCTTACTATATATATTCTTTAATATATATATCGTAAGATTGCTGATTATACGCAGATCGTTTGCCTTTTATGACCTATCAACGCAATCCGAATCTAAATACCAAACAAACAACGGATCTTTTCATGACCTGTCAAATAACAGTTTCGATCTTAGCTAATCTCGTCCGTCCAAACTGTTGTTGCCCAAGGCGCTCTGATTTTCACTATAGAAAATATGTTCATTGTTGATAATCATAGCATGGCATCGTTTACACCGATGCCTGGCTTTAAGCCCCTCAGCCAGCCGACACTCCATCCAAAAGATTATTAAAATACACAACACAAGAGCGACACGGCTGTCACTGAAAGTATCGAATCACGGGCGGAATCCGCCAATCACACCTCACACGTAGCATCCCAGACATCGTATTTGTCGCCGCGCGGCCATCTCTTATTGGCCCGGCCCTACACGAGCGAATCAGAGACGCAATAGTAACATCACATGACCCCCTAAATCTGTCT
>CAMOHE010051864.1:49269-68730 GCA_946598075.1 Artocarpus hirsutus | reverse complement strand
TTATCCTTATGTTTAAAAAGAAAAGTTCAAGGAAATTACTATAGTTATGCTTCAAGAAATAAAAGTTATTATGAGTTATGTAAAGGATCATGATTTATATATTATAATTGAGTTAAAACGTAATAATTATTATTACGTTATTATCATGTTTAAGAAATTATGTATTTTGTTAAGTTACGAAATTAAGTTTTCGAGAAATGATTACTACATCTTTTAAAGCTGTATGTTGAGAATTCATTCTCTTTAGGAAATCATTGTTACTAAGTTTGGGAAATAATTATTATTCCCTCTAAGGTTTCATGTCAAGGATTCGATAGAAAGAATCCATTTAAAAAAAAATTATTCTGAAATTTCTGTACTTTATTAATGAGTATGTTTAAGTTACGACCAAGTTTAAGTTAAGAACAGTGACGGCCACGTAGTGAGGGTCATCACATTATGTGTGAGGTAAAGAAACAATAACAAAAATAAATAGAATTAACCAAAATATTGAAAATAAAACTAATTAACTAAAACCCAAACACAAACACTTAGTCATAGGAGCTTTTCATCAAACATGTGGCGGCCATCATAATAATGCTTAGGCATCACAAACACATAAAAAGTAACCTATTCTTACGCCAAAATGCTAAATGCTGTTCAAAGATCTTTCAAACACTAAATACAAGTAACACATACTAAATGGCAAATAACAAAGTAATGTAAGTAATATTAAAACTAAAACTAAAGCTAAATAACACTAAAATAACCAAATAATACTAAGTTTAGAACTAACTATAACACTAAAACTAAAACTAATGGTTTGAAATTTACCAACAGTGGTGGAGTCAAAAGAATGTAAAGGGAGGAGTCAAACGACGGCGGAGTCAGTGGAATGTCAAGGGACAAGGACGAATGGCAACAAACGGAACCAAGTTTGTTGGGGGTTGGGTCAAATGATGGTGGGGTCGTGGAAAGAGTGACAGGAGAATATCAAAGTTCGTGGAATATCATGGGTGGCTGGGTTCATCATTGGCTGGGCCATGGGGGGAGGAGTTAGAGAGAGAAAGGGGAGAGAGAAGTGGGTTGGAGAGTTAGAGAGGGTTTGAGTTGGAGAAATTTCAAATAAATAGGGAAGGCCATGGCATTGGCGCATGCTTAAATTTGGACGGGGGACTAAAAATTTTGAATATGCGGAACCTTTCACGATGGTTTTTATAAAAACTCTCGTGAAATATAATGCAGAACCTTTCACAGCAGTTTTTATAAAAACCGTCATTAAAGGTTGCACGCATAATTTTTAGTCCCCCTCTTAAGTTTAAGCATGCGCCAAGATGTGGAAACTTTTACGATGGTTTTTATAAAAACCATCATGAAAGGTCCCATATTCAAAATTTTTAGTCCCCCACCAAATTTAAGCGCTTGTCAAGACGCGGAACCTTCCCGATATTCAAAATTTTTAGTATACAGAACCTTTCATGATGGTTTTTATAAAAACCATCGTGAAAGGTCTGCATATTCAAAATTTTTAGTCCCCAGCCTAAATTTAAGAAAAGATGCGGAAACTTTTACAGTGATTTTTATAAAAACCATCGTGAAAGGTCCTATATTCAAAATTTTTAGTCCCCCACCCAAATTTAAGCAGGCGCCAAGATGTGTAATCTTTCACGATGGTTTTTATAAAAACCATCGTGTAAGGTACCGATATTCAAAATTTTTAGTATGCGGATCCTTTCATGATGCTTTTTATAAAAAGCGTCGTGAAAGGTCTGCATATTCAAAATTTTTAATCCCCCGCCTAAATTTAAGCATGTGCCAAGATGCAAAAACTTTCATGACGGTTTTTATAAAAACCGTCTTGAAAGGTCCCATATTCAAAATTTTTAGTATGAAAAACTTTTTATGATGGCAACGACGGTTTTTATAAAAACCGTCGTTAAAGGTCCCATATTCAAAATTTTTAGTCCCCCGCCTAAATTTAAGCACATGTCAAGACACTAAACCTTTCACAACGATTTTTATAAAAGCTGTCGTGAAAGGTCCCGATATTCAAAATTTTTAGTATGCGAAACCTTTTACGATGGTTTTTATAAAAATCGTTTTGAAAGGTCCACATATACAAAATTTTTAGTCCCGCGCCTAAATTTAAGCAAAAAGTCCTAATATTCAAAATTTTTAATATGCGGAACCTTTCACGATGGTTTCTATAAAAACCGTCGTGAAAGGTCCACATATTCAAAATTTTTAGTCCCCCACCTAAATTTAAGCATGCGTCAAGATGTGAAAACTTTCACGACGGTTTTTATAAAAACTACCGTGAAAGGTCCCATATTTAAAATTTTTAGTCTCCCGTCCAAATTTAAGCTCGCCCAAGATATGAAACCTTTCATGATGGTTTTTATAAAACCATCGTAAAAGGTCCTGATATTCAAAATTTTTATTATGCAGAATCTTTCACGATGGTTTGTTATAAAAACCATTGTGAAAGGTCCCATATTTAAAAATTTTAGTCCCCCGCATAAATTTAAGCATGCACATTTTTAGTCCCCCGTCCAAATTTAAGCACACGCCAAGATGCAGAACCTTTCACGATGGATTTTATAAAAACCGTAATGAAAGGTCCCGATATTCAAAATTTTTAGTATGTAGAACATTTCACGATAATTTTTATAAAAACCGTCATAAAAGGTCCCATATTCAAAATTTTTAGTCTCCCGCTCAAATTTAACCACCCCTCAAGATGCAGAACCTTTTACGATGGTTTTTATAAAAACCATCGTGAAAGGTCCCGATATTCAAAATTTTTAGTATGCCGAACCTTTTACGATAGTTTTTATAAAAACTGTCGTGAAAGGTTTGCATATTCAAAATTTTTAGTCCCCGCCTAAATTTAAGCAAAAGGTCCTGATATTCAAAATTTTTAGTATGTGGAACCTTTCACGATAGTTTTTATAAAAGCCGTCATAAAAGGTCCCATATTTGAAATTTTTAGTCTTTCGCCCAAATTTAAGCATGCGTCAAGATGCGGAACCTTTCACGACGGTTTTTGTAATAATCTTCGTGAAAGGTCCACATATTCAAAATTTTTTGTCCCCTGCCCAAATTTACCTTTCACGACGGTTTTTATAAAAACCGTCATGAAAGGCCTGCATATTCAAAATTTTTAGTCCCCTGCCCAAATTTACCTTTCACGACGGTTTTTATAAAGACCGTCATGAAAGGTCCCATAATAAAAAATTTTAGTCCCCTGCCCAAATTTACCTTTCAAAAACCATCGTGAAAGGTCCTATATTCAAAATTTTTAGTCCCCTGTCTAAATTTAAGCACGCGTTAAGATGCGGAACCTTTCACGATGGTTTTTATAAAAACCGTCGTGAAAGGTCCACATATTTGATATTTGAAATTTTTAGTCCTCTGTCCAAATTTAAGTACGCGTCAAGATACAGAACCTTTCACAATGGTTTTTATAAAGGTCTACATATTTGAAATTTTTAGTTCCCCGTTCAAATTTAAGCACACACCAAGATGCAGAACCTTTCACGACGGCTTTTAGAAAAGCCATCGTGAAAGGTTCCTTATTCGAAATTTTTAAACCCTGACCCAAATTAAACTACCACGACGGTTTTTACTTAAAACCATCGTGAAAGGTTCCACACACTAACACGATGGTTTTCATATTTTCAAGCGTGCTCTCTACGTTTTTACCTCTCCTTATCATGACGGGTTTTGAAAAAACGTTGTTAAATAAGGGTTGTATAATGTCAAGATTCTAGTAGTGAGCTACGACGATGGTTTTCTAAAAAATTGTTATGATAAGTATAAACTACCACGACGGTTTTTAAAAAACCATTGGGGGAGCTCCCGCACTTACCACGGCAGTTTTCGTGTTCGCGGGCATAACTTGCCACATTTTTTTTGCCTTATCACGACGGTTTTTGAGAAACGGTCATTAAATAAAGGTCGTATAATCTCAAATTTGTTGTAGTGTGTATCTAAATAAAAAAAAATTATTTATCTGTAACTCTCTACCGCCTATTTTACTTAGTCATCCTATATATTGTAGATGTTTCCCCTAATGGAATTTGTCTTTGATTATGACTCCATACTTTCCTCAATCATTTTCATTCCTCATCGTTTATAACTCCGTTATTTATAAAATTATATGCCCCAGTCTAATATGTAATATACCTTTGAGACTAAACCCTACTGTTCTGTTAGCAATGGGGTTATAACCCTATGGGGGTTAAATAAGATTGCTTCTTTCCTCTATCACACTTCTTACTTGGCCTGCCATCGCCAAGAATATCATATGGGTTCTACAAGAACCAAACATGACATACCCATGTAACTTAACTTTACATTCTTATAATTATTTAACTTGTAGGGGCTTGGAAAACTTAATTTTAACTTATTAATTTCAACTCAAACAGTGTAAAACTCTTACATATACAAAGTAAAGCAAAAATATACTACTGTATAAACCTCTCATATGTTATAAGATACTTTCAGTTTTAATTTTCAGTTCCACCTCATTTTTCAAACACTATTTTAATAATTTTTTCCTCAAAAACATTGGCAGGCACTTCCCATTCCCAGGCAATAAGAAAGGGGAAAAATCATATCACGCCGCATATTTTTTCACTAAAGGATTTAATTTATGCGAAAATACGCGTGGATCTTTTCAAAAAAAAATTAAAGAATATATAAAAAAAAATAGAAGAGAGCCAATAGCAGAAAGATTATGCCCCGCTGCAAGTCCTACAATAGGACGTATGCTACAGCGCGGAATAGTATCCGTGATACGTGCTAAAGAATAGCGGTGATATTTTTCGCTACTATATCTTTTGCGTATTAATAATTAGGCGACTTTTATAAGTTTATACAGCGTCAAAGTTTTGATTATTTTGTTTTTTTTTTTAATTTTTTAAGTAATAGAGGTCTTATGTTGTTGTTAACTTCTTGCTAATACTAACATTGTATTTGCTGAAATGAAATAGTAAGAGGGAAAAAGATTATTTAATTGAGATAATCAAAAAGAAGAAACAGGTGTTTTAAAAAAAGAAAACACATTATAAATTCGCAACAATTGGATTGTAGATAAGCCTCTTGCAAGAAAGGAACAAAAAAAAAAAAAAAACAAAGAAAGATAGAAGTTAAAAATATACATGAATCAGCAGAAGTGAGAAAAAAACAAGAAAGAGATTGACACTCGTGAAGTGCTGGAAAAAAAGTTGTCTCTTCTATTTAATATAGACATAGACAATACGTGAAAAGTGGTCTGACCATTATGGACTATTTTCCTCGCTATTTTTATGATTTAGCGGCGTGAAAATGCCCACCGCTATATGTTGCCCCCTCACTAATTTGCTGAATTCAAGTATTAGTTTTATACAAATTTTTATAATTTGTTACAAGCTGTCTACTATAAGTATGTTTAATAGCTAGAAAGAGCGAGTAAAGGAGGCAACTCATTTTGGATGCAAGCATAATTACTATTACTATTATTATTTATTAAGAAATAGAAGAGAACAACTAACAAGAAAATTAGAACATTTCAACTATATATTAATTGACAACCACAACTTATAAACTTCCTATCTTACGTCAAGTTTTCAACACCTATTATTTAAAAGATGAGTTAGTTTTAAATTTGGTCCTCAAAAGTAGTGGTTATCACATGATGTCTCCTACAATTTGAAATTGTGTAATCCTCTTTTTCAAGGGCTTACAATTAGTTGCAATTTTGATGCTTCCGTTATTGATGTGTCGATTTTTAGTGTTTCAATCTGTGTGCTTATCAAGTAACATTTCACCTAATCAAAATTACTTAAAAAAAACAAAATTCTCTTTTACCAAAATCAAAACATATTGATATAAAATTTCTTGTTAAGGGCAGAGTTTAGAGTCTTCAGGTATCGATTGAACATATTAGTATAAATCTCATACTTACAGATATGTTCACT
The DNA here is from genome assembly GCA_946598075.1 of Artocarpus hirsutus. NCBI lineage: Eukaryota > Viridiplantae > Streptophyta > Magnoliopsida > Rosales > Moraceae > Artocarpus > Artocarpus hirsutus. Next base: position 62,788 of record CAMOHE010051864.1, on the reverse strand, counting down.
AAGGGTTTACCACCAAAAGTGTTTCACGAGATGTGCCTCTTATGGGTTTGGTTTATGTTGATAATATGCTTGTACAATGGGAGTTTGTTTATTGATATTCAAATATTGATTGATATGTTTTTTCTGGTCACACTTAAATATTTTACTTTTTTAACTTGTTGAAAACTCTGAAGTAAAGTTATGTTTTTTCAATTGTAGTTGAGCATTAAGTCTTGAAACTGCACTGTTTAACTCTTTTAAATTGTAAAGTAGGACAAGTTTGAAATAGGAAAGATATGGCATCATATATATTACATGGAATTTTTATGCTACACAACCATCTATGTCACCGTTGATGGGTTTAGTTACAAAAATTATGATGAACATTGCCTTTGATTCTATATTGATATTATTGATAAACCAGATTATTTAGAGGTAGCATTTGGTCTAGATAGCAAATATTGAGGTCATTAAATTTTTTGTAATGTACAATTGTTGAATGAGATATATGGCCCAAGTGAGAAATTGTTGGAAAATTTCTAATCGTGAGCTTACATATTAATATTAATTATACATTATGTGTTATCTAATTATTAACCTTTAGAGGGTGACAGTTAAGTTAATGAAAAATTGGGCTTTAAAGACATATCTTAAGTGGTATGGGCTTTGCAATGTGTAGAGACCAATTATTTTATTTTGTTATTTATAACTAGCCAATAAATAAAATAAAATGCACCGTACATATAAATAGGTTACTGTCTCTGGTCTAAAAATTATATTGCTATTTTACTTACATCCCATCACTAAGTGGATTAAGGTTTTATCTCTACTATACAAGGTTTCTAAGATGGAAGACTGATAACCTGCTTCTTGTTTCTTAATGGATTCAAGTATGTCTACCTAACAAATTTCTTGATAATTTATTATTTGGACCTGGTATGGTTAATAAATAAATTAACACCTTCATTTCAATTTTCTAATAGCTTTTTCTCATCTTTTGATTTTTTAGGCTTTAGCATGGCGGTGAAAGAAAACCATTATCGTGGCGCTGAGTCCCCGAGCATTAAACACTCAAATATATCCTTTGTTTCCTTTTATTATGTGATAGGAACAAAATGTGTCTTTAGTGAGTTGAATGTGAAATGTAGAAAAAGGGGCTAAAGATAGAGCAAAATGAATGGGGGGAACTTGAATTCTCAAGAGACAAAATAACTTTTGCTATTTGAGGTTAAAAGTAAGAGGTGTGAGAAAAGGTAAGGAAAATAGTAATCACGCAAACACTTCACATACATTTTGCTAAAATTCACAGTTGAGGATCATTCTTACCTGTTACAGACCATGTTGGTTTGAAATATCAAGATGTGTTTCTGTTCTTGAAAAATCATTTAAATGCCTTTAATTTGTGGGTCAAATTAATGACATCATATAATTCTCTCTCTCTCACACACATTGAAAGTACATAAGCTTAATTGTTTCAAACTCAGGTTGAATGATAAAGTGAAGTATATTATGCTGTTAATTTGGCCAGGTTAAATTTGAAGAATACTCTTGTTTTATGATTGTATAGTTTAGTGGTTCTACTTTGAAATCATTCATCAGTTTTATATGCAGTCCATGCTTAACCTTTTCTGTGTACACATTGCACTCATTATCACACTGTTGTTTCCTCTAATCAACAATGCTTTATTCCGAGATGGTAGTTCTATTCCTACACTACACTTGTTCTCACTTGTTATGTCGACGTAATAGCTTATTGATTAGCTTGTTCCCCCAACGAACACATTTTCTTGTTTGTCGACACATTGTTTTATGCGATTCCTGTTCATACATATTTTTCATGATGTCTTTTTAATTTCACTAATTCATGCTTTTGACGCATCAAACAATGTTTTAAGGTCAATGTGTACATACAAGAGATCTTAAGAGACAAAAGTCAATTGACGTCTTTTAATTATGAAATGGAAGATTACATGGACTTGATCCAAATGTTTGTTCCCTTGTACGTCGATGATATGTAGGACAAATCTCATTGACTCCAACTCTCACTTTTAGATGTTGAAGAAGATCAAAACATACTAAGAGCATGACACCTACTGAAAGGAAGTCATCTAGACAGAAGCCCAAACTTGCTGATAGTCCTATAGTTGTGCATATACTGGCACATCAATTAAAACTATACAGATGGATGTTAAGAAATCAACTCCAGCCTAATTATCAAATGTGCTAACCATGGAGGAGGAATCTTTGAGTGAGAGGGAGATTTCAACGGAAGAAAAAAGCCCCTGTTTTGCTAGCTTTAGTGACTTCAGGAACTATGCAAATAGCTTCTATATTTGTTCAACCACCTTAGTCTGTACAGACCGCCATTGCACCTCAATTCACTATGCTGATGCAGCAACAAGGCAACTGCAATTCCACTAGCCGCCAAAGGATTCAAGCATCTCAAATGATCTTTTTTGTTTTTAATTTCTTTTCTCCTGCCAAGGCAGTATTTTTTCTATTTGCACGTTGCCTTTCTTAGCTTGTTTTGTTTTCTACTCCTTATTTGCTTAGGTGATTTTTGCTTTGACCTCTTTGTGTCAAAAAGGGGGATAACTAACTCACAGTTTTCAAGGGAAGCTTTATTTAGGAGGTGTAGTTTTATTTTGGAGTTGTTTTTGTTTGTAGTTACTCATTGTTATGATCAGATTTATCACTACTAGAAATTTGAGATTATACGACCCTAATTGAACGATCTTTTTTCAAAAACCATAAGGATAAGGGAAAAAATACAGAGAGTTATGCCCAAGAAGATGATAACCATCATGGTAAGGAGGTTGTTTACCATGACGGTTTTCTCCAAAAGCCATTGTGAAATGCCATAGCATACCATGATGATTTTTGTACAAAACCATCATGGAAGATGACTTAAAAGCCCTTTTCCCAGCTCGACAATTAGACATGAATCACAAAACCAACTCTCAAATACATATCCAAAACCCTCCAAAACTGCTGCTGCCATCCTTCTCCTCCTCCATCCTCCTTAATCTCCTTCCTAATTGTAAGTTTTCATTAGAAATTGATAAATTGGTGTTGATTTTGCTGTTTATTGATTCGTGTTTATTATATTGTAGATGGGTATAATTAATTTGTTTTATGCATATGATTTATGGTTAGAATATGATGGGTATGTGTAATTTGTGAAACTATTTTTAATTGAATTGCTATTCGTTATGGCATCACAAGCAATCCAAGTTTTCTATACAACGTATCCCCAAAATTTGGAATTGTCTCTATTAATCCCAATGAAGCCTAGAGTAGTTATTGATGATGAAAAAGTTGCCAAGGATTGCACAGACATCCCTTTATTCACAAAGGGATCGCTACCAGTTGAAGAGATAGATGATTTTAAAGATGATATTTCATACTTGCTTTGTGAAGTTGTGGAATGGATCTGTCTTGAGGAACCAATGAAAAAAAAAGAAAACAATGAGCATCTGTGAACAAATCTATGTTAAGTTGTTTCAATATATTTTTTATTTCATTTTACATCCTTTTTTGAAGGCAAAGGATACCTATTTATAGTTATAATTGTGATGAAAACAGCAAAAAGAAAATATTCTAGGCTATTGGATGCTTAACACATGGGCTGGCCACCCTGGACAAAGGAGAAAAACTTATGCAAATGGTATTTTAGACCAATTTTTTACAACGATTTTTCAAAAAAAAGGTCCTAAAAAGTAATACTCCACGACAGTTTTAGTAAAAACCATCGTATAAGAATAAGCATTATATGACAGTTTTTGTAAAAATCATTGTGTAATGTGGGCCCCAAGGCTTTTTATTTTTCGACACCTACACGCCTCTCACCACATTCAAACTCGAGCTCTCTCTCTAAAACTCTCATTCTCTCTCTCAAACTCTCTCTCTCTCTTAATCTCTCTCTCTCTCAAACTCGTCATCGCTGTCGCCTACCCATCACCGTCGCCATCGTCATCGTGTAAGTTTTCTTCTTCTTTTTCTCTCTCTCTTCCTCTGGCGTCTCCCCCTACCCCCCTCACCCACCTAGCCGCCCTACCCGCCCCTCCTCGCCCCTCCCCTATAACACCCGTCGATTTTTATGTAACGAATTATGTCAAATTAGTGACAACGTTTAAGTAATTACTTTATTGATATATGTTATGATATATGATATAATGGTACTAACTATTTTATTTTAAGTGTTATGACAGGTGATGGTCACGTAGAATCGATATGCTCAAGTGTTCATGTCATTTACGTTGTGTGTTTAATAATGATTTTGTAATAATTTAATGCTTTAATGAATTCTAGTGTGTTAGGGCAGATCGGCAGACCAAACCTTCAAGTTCGGCAGGCCAAATTGTCCCTCAAAAATCAACAGGCCGATAGAATATCATCGGCAGGCCGGACTTCATGATTCGACAGGCCAAAGTAAGACATTGGCAAGCCGATGACAGTTGGCAAGCAGTCAACAGAAATCCCCAAAAATTTGTGACATGGATGATTATGTGATTGGATAATGATTGTTGATTGATTGGCATATTTTTAGATTAATTTCCTCATTTTAGGAAATGAAAGGCTTGACTTTTTGATTGATTAGATTCTTTGATAAGGTTTCCTATTTTTTGAAAGTTGAAATATTTTAAGTAGGAGCTAATTTCTTGACTTTCCATAATTCCCCTCAAATTCCATGTGAAAATTGCCTCCAATTAGTCAGAATTTCTATTTAAAAAAAAAAAGAGGATAAGCCTCCTCTTGCACTTATTCTTATTTTCGCATCACCTCTCTCTCTCTCACCCTCCTTCTTCTTCACGTTTTTTTTTTCTCCTTCTTCTTCCTATCAATTTCCTCTGTTATTTATTTGAAAGATATATTGAAATTTCGTTGGGGTAAATTCAAGGAAGAATTGAAGAATATTGTTTTGAGGTAAGAGACTTCTCTTAGCAATTTTGAAATTTTAAACACCCTATAATCCGACTACTATATCTTTCTCTACAAATTTTGTTTTGCTTTGAATTTTTAATATGTTATATATGTATGTGTTATGTGCTAACCCTCAAAATTTCACCTCAATTGGGTTTTTCTATGTTAAGATATGTATTTTCTTCTCTCTGCCACTCACAGAAATTTGTTGCTGATAAGTTATGTTGCACTAAAATGTGGTCTTTGTTCTAGGGGAAATGAATGTCATTTCTTGCATAGATTTTGGCAATTATATTCATGTATGTCTTATGCTCTGAACTAGAAAGTCTCATGGTAAAATGACGTATATTTTATGTGTTATCAAATTTTTCCAGTCTCATGGTAAAATGATGTAGATTTTATGTGTTATCAAATTTTCATTAGGGTTAGGTTTTAAGACTGCCTTATCAGTGGGTTGTTTGGACTTGTGTTGTGTGACGTTTTTGATTAATTAAATGAATTTATTTGGTGATGAAATTTATTATGGTACTGTGTTTATGTGTTATTTGGTTGTCATTTAAATTTTAGGGTGATAGTAAATTTTATTCTAATTAATGGAATATGAAAAATGTATGTAACTCACTGCCTATCACAATGGAAGTTAATATTGTCTCTGTCTTCTAATGCATGTTTTGGGGATGTATTGAATTTATTTAGAGATAATTTTTGGCTATGGTGTAATTTTAAGTGTCTAATAATGAAGTATTTTTATGAAATTATTTTGGGATGTGGATAATTTATTAAATGAATGTTAGTGAAGGCTGCTCACTGATTGCTACCACTGACAGATTTTTGTGACATGAATGTAGTGACTTATTTTAAGTATTAAATAGAATTTTTATGACCAATAAAAAATGATGGTAATATGTCTTTGTGTTAACTTTGTCCCTGCCACGTTTGGTACTTGAATTGTATATGAATTATGAGTTATTGAGTTTTGAATACTTAAAGGTTAGGCAGAAAATTGTGTTTATGTATTTCTTGAATTGGAGTTGTAGATGTGTTTTTGGAAATGGAAGATGTTATGTGATGATAAATAATTCTTTGAAATAAATGGTAATTGTTATTTTAATTGAATGTATGACATGAACACAATAAGGAGCGAGCACATCGAGACCGTGGTGATATCACCTACAAAATTAAGGTTAAGTAAGCTATATAAGTAAGTACATTCTCACCTACAACATGATGAGTTTATGAAAAGTTTAAAATCTATGTTCATGATGGTTTTATGATGGTTTCTCATGATGATTATACATGATGTATTATTATGGAAGTTTTTAATGTATAAAAGTTTATGCATGTTTTGATGATAATGTTTTTCAAAGCATGAAAGTATAAATATGTATATATGTATCACCTAAATAAGTGTTGCACACCCAATGATATGTTATGTTATGATATGATATGATATGATGTCATGTTTGGTTTGGGATTAGCTACCCCTCTCCTCTAATGATGGCGCGCCTACAATGATGATGTTATGGTGCAACATTTGGGCCCTTAAGATAAAATGAATTAAGTTTTAATATGGTCAATGTAATGAAAGATATGTTCCTTATGAAATTATGCCTAGAGCATTATTATGATGATGATGATGATGATGTTCATAAAATGTTATAAGATGTCAGATATAAATGTACTTACTAAGCATTAGCTTATTCAATTTTATATTATGTTGTAGATAAGGGTAAGAAGGTTATGGATTAGGTAGAGGGCATGGAAAGGCTTGTGAGCTAAGGATGATGAATTGCAAATGGAAGAATGCCAAAGAAGGGATTTTAATGATATAAACTATATTTTATAATTTTGAGTATGTCTATTTGTTGAATTTTAAAGATTTAAACTATGATATTTTAACCTTATAGTTTTATCTTATGTCTTCCGCATTTTAAATTACTGAGATCTGTTTTTTTTTTTAGAAATTGATTTTTGATAGTCGGTCAGCCTGCCGACCATTACTGGTCAGACTGCAGATGTAAGGATCGGCCTATCGAATACCCTATACTGGCCTACCAATCTTATCAATTTTGAAACTTTGTATTGCAAAGCCTCGGGCGGCCTGCTGAATCCACAAGTTCGGCCTACCAAGCTATGAATGTAGATTTTAAAGATATTTTAAAAAGTTGATTCGATTTACAATGGTATTGGCAAACTATTTAATGGATGTCTATGATCAATTTATTATAATTGATTAAGTTAGTAAATATTGGTAAGTTTATATATTTAAAAAAAATTAAATGTATATGCATCGACCTTGGGTATGTTTTGCCAAATAAAGTTTTTATCATATAGTTTATTATTAAACTTAAAAGTATTAATAAATTAACGTAATGACATCTGTGACATCTATAAGGGGGCATTACAGGCTTCGGTATCAGAGCAATTTTTGTTTTCAATTCATATCGCCACACGTCGGTCCAAGTCCTCTAAGTAAGTATGTTTTAGAGTTAAATGTTAAGTTGCAAGTATGATGATAAGAATAAGGTTTAAAAGTTTAATGATTAATGCCCTAGTAGTGAAAACATGTCTCATGAATTAGAAGTTTATTCCTAAGTTCACAACTCTTTTCGGAAATTAACTATGGACGGCCATAGAAGAATGCAAACCCGCACTCAGACCAACGAGATATTGACGATGATGATCGTAGAGTTGCAAAGGCAACTAGAAGAGCAAAGAAGAGAGATTGTTGAATTAAGGGCCAACGGCCACAACGGTGAACAATGAGGCAACAATGAGCTGCCTCCTCCTCTTCCCTAGCCACAAGTTAATGAAGTCCCAGCTCCTGCTACTAAACCTAGAGCGGTCTATCAGGAACCTTTACTAGTCAAATGGAAGAGGGTCAAGCCAGCAGATTTTGAAGGTTCCAAGGATCTACATGTCGCCCAAGGATGGTTAAAGATAATTGAGGCCACTCTAAGACTCATGGGCTTCACGGATAATGAGAAGGGTCTTTGTGCCTCATACTGCCTTACCATCGAGGCTAAGATTTGGTGGGATGAAATTGAACAGAGCAGGAACATTGAAGAGATGACATGGGATGACTTTGTTCATGAGTTCAATACAAAGTTCTTCCACATGAATATTACTAGGAAGCACTATAACGAGCTCAAAAACCTACGCCAGGGAGACATGTCAGTAATGGATATGGTGGCAAAGTTTGATCAACTAGCCCGCCTTTGCCCAGGGATGGTTAGCAATGAAAGTGAAAGGGTCAGAAAGCTTATTAGAGTCCTTAGGCCGAAGATTGCAGCAATTGTTGATGGGGCCAGTTGTCCTAGAAACCAAGAACTGGTTGTCTTGAGGGTGCAACGTGCTGAATTCCACTTGTCAAAGCTAAGAAGAAATCAGCCTCAGTCAGGTCAGCAGACAAACAATGCAAGCACCTAGAACCACCCTCCACACCAGAACAACAACAACAACAACAACAGCCAACACTGGAGGAATAACAAGAGGAAGGGCAACTCTCAAAACTATCAGGGTCAAGGCAACAAGAGACATAATGGCGGCCAATCCAACAACTATAGGCAGTTCCAAGCATGCGCCAAATATGGAAGGAATCATCTTGGAGAATGTCGTCAGTGAACTAATCAGTGTTTTATCTGTGGACTAGAAGGTCATTTTGCCAAGAACTGTGCCACCTTGAATAATGCTCAAGCCCAATAGAGAACTCCTCAAGCCTAGCTCCATCAGATGCAAGCCTCCCTTGAAGGGCCACTAATTAACTAAGAAAGACTTAAAGCCCCACCTAAAAATGCCCGCATCTATGCCATGACAAAAGAACAAGTGGCTACTGAAGCCTCAAATGTGGTCACAGGTCAGATATCAAGTCTTTCTATTAATGCATATGTCCTCTTTGATACAAGTGCCACACATTCCTTTGTATCGTTGTCTTTTGCTAAGAAGTTAAAGGTTCGTTTAGAGCCTATGAGACAGGGATTCACTACAACACTACCCTCAGGGGAAGTGATGATATCTACGCACTGTATGCATACTATTCCTCTATGGATTTCTGAAAGGAAACTTTTCATCGACCTCATTGTGATCGACGTGTATGATTATGACATGATTCTTAGAATGGATTTTCTAAGCAAGTATAATACTTCCATTGAATGCTGGAAACGAAAGGTGACCTTCCATCTAGAAGGTGAACAGAAGTTTGTGTATGTTGGCAAGTCCAGGAAGAAACCCAGTATTTTTTGTCATCCATGAAAGCAAGGAAGTTGTTAGCTAGCGGCTGCAAGGGCTATCTAGCCAACATAGTAGATAAAAGTCAGGAAGAAAAGATAAGGATTGAAGATGTAGTAGTGGTACGTAAATTTTCAGAGATGTTTCTAGATGATCTGTCAAGCTTACCTCCTGATAGAGAAGTTGAAGTCAAGATCGAGCTCGTTCCAGGCAATGACCTAATTTGGAAGGCACCGTACAGAATGGCCTCGACAAAGTTAAAAGAGCTTCATTCCCAACTAAAAGAACTTCTTGATAAAGGCTTCATCAGGCTGAGTCACTCACCATAGGGAGCTCCAGTCTTATTTGTTAAGAAGAAGGATGGCTCTATGAGACTATGCATTGACTATAGAGAGCTGAACAAGGCAACGATCAAGAACAAGTATCTGTTGCCTCGAATCAATGACTTGTTTAATCAACTAAAGGGTGCATCTACGTTTTCAAAGATTGATCTACGGTCTAAATATCACTAATTGAAGATTAAAGAAGGGGACATCCCAAAAACAGCCTTCAGATCAAGGTATGGTCACTATGAGTTTGTGGTTATGCCTTTCAATCTAACAAATGCGCCTGCAGCTTTCATAGATCTGATGAATTGAGTATTCAAGAATTTCCTCGATAAATTTGTCATTGTGTTTATCGATGATATTCTTGTTTATTCAAATAATCAGGAGGAACATGAGGAGCATTTGAAAATTGTGCTGGTGACATTAAGGAGACATAAGTTATATGCAAAATTTTCCAAATGCGAATTCTAGCTTGACAGAGTGTCTTTCTTGGGATATGTAGTATCAAAAGAAGGGATAATGGTCGATCCTGTGAAGGTAGAGGCTGTTCTCAATTGGAAACAACCGACGAATGCAAGTGAGATCAAAAGCTTCTTGGGCCTAGCCTATTACTACCGGAGATTTATGGAAGACTTCTCCAAGATAACAGTACCACTCATGAATCTAACCCATAAGGGAAAAAAGTTCGAATGGACAAAAGCATGTGAGAAGAGTTCTCAAAAACTGAAGAAGAGGCTAACGATAGCTCCAATAGTTTTGGCCATTCTTGAAGGAAGTGACAGGTTTGTGATTTACAGCAATGCATCTAAGATGGGCCTTGGTGCTGTTCTAATGCAGAATGACAGAGTGATTGCTTATGGATCAAAACAACTAAAGGATTATGAAAAGAACTACCCTACTCATGACCTCGAGTTAGCAACAGTCGTTTTCACATTGAAAATAAGGAGACATTACTTGTATGGGGCCCAATGTAAGATTTTCACTGATTATCAAAGCCTAAAGTACTTATTCACTTAGAAGGACCTGAACATGAGACAGCGAAAATGGCTAGAGCTGGTGAAGGATTATGATTATGAAATCCGTTATCATCTTAGAAAAGCTAACCAAGTGGCTAACGCATTGAGTAGAAAGACTGTTGCCATACTGATGTCATTACAAACAATGTCTCAGCCTTTAAAAAAGGAAATTCTAGACTTTGATTTGGAACTTGTCATAGGCTAATTATCAGCTCGCACTCTTGCTCCAATGCTGCATGATGAGATTCGGAGTAAACAAGATGAAGATGTAAGCCTCGCAAGGATTAAGCAGGAAAAAAAAGAGGGGAAATGTGAAGAGTTTTGAATTGCCAATGACGAAACTCTATACCTCAAGGACTGCATATGTGTTCCCAATGTTGATGGCCTAAGGGAAAGAATCTTAGCAAAAATTCATGACACTCCTTACTCGAATCATCCAGGTGCAACAAAGATGTATAACGATCTAAGGGATAAGTTTTGGTGGTTTGGAATGAAACGAGATGTTGCCATGTATGTGAAGAAATGTTTGACATGCCAGTAAATTGAAACTAAACACCAGAGACCTAGTGGTGATTTACAGTCAATCTAGATACCAGAATGGAAATGGATATCGTAATGGATTTCATTATCGGTTTGCCCAGGACTGTGAATGGATATGATACTATTTAGGTTGTTGTGGATCGACTGACGAAGATAGAACATTTCATTCCTATCAAAATCACTTACTCTACGAAACGGTTAATGGAACTCTATGTCAAGGAGATTGTATGACTTTATGGAATCTCTAAGTCTATCATCTCAGACCATGATGGGAGGTTTACATCTAAGTTATGTTGCGCTAAAATGTGGTCTTTGTTCTAGGGCAAATGAATGTCATTTGTTGCCCAAATTTTGGCAATTATATTCATGTATATCTTAAGCTTTGAACTGGAAAGTCTCATAGCAAAATGATGTATATTTTATGTGTTATCAAATTTTCATTAATGTTAGGTTTTAAGACTACCTTATCAGTGGGTTGTTTGGACTTGTGTTGTGTGACGTTTTTTTTTTAATTAAATGAATTTATTTGGTGATGAAATTTTTTATGGTACTGTGTTTATGTGTTATTTGGTTGTCATTTAAATTTTAGGGCCGTAGTAAATTTTATTCTAATTAATGGAATATGAAAAATGTATGTAACTCATTGCCTGTCACAATGGAAGTTAATATTGTCTCTGCCTTCAAATACATGTTTTGGGGATGTATTGAATTTATTTAGAGATAAGTTTTGGCTATGATGTAATTTTAAGTGTCTAATATATGAAGTATTTTTATGAAATTTTTTTGGGATATGGATAATTTATTAAATGAATGTTAGTGAAGGCTGCTCACTGATTGCTACCACTTGCAGATTTTTACGACATGAATTTTGTGACTTATTTTAAATAATAGATGGAATTTTTATGACCAATGAAAAATGATGGTAATATGTCTTTGTGTTAACTTTGTCCCTGCCACGTTTGGTACTTGAATTGTATATGAATTATGAGTTATTCAGTTTTGAATACTTAAAGGTCAGGCAGAAAATTGTGTTTATGTATTTCTTGAATTGGAGTTGTAGATGTATTTTTGGAAATGGAAGATGTTATGTGATGATGAATAATTCTTTGAAATAAATGTTAATTGTTATTTTAAATGAATGTATGACATGGACACAATAAGGAGCGAGCACATTGAGACTGTGGTGACATCACCTACAAAATTAAGGTTAAGTAAGCTATATAAGTATGTACATTCTCTCGTGCAACATGATGAGTTTATGAAAAGTTTAAAATCTATGTTCATGATGGTTTTATGATGATTTCTCATGATGATTATACATGATGTATTATTATGGAAGTTTTTAATGTATAAAAGTTTATGCATGTTTTGATGATAATGTTTTTCAAAGCATAAAAGTATAAATATGTATATATGTATCACCTAAATAAGTGTTGCACACCCAATGATATGTTATGTTATGATATGATATCATATGATGTCATGTTTAGTTTGGGATTAGCTACCCCTCTCCTCTCATGACGGCGCACCTACGATGATGATGTTATGGTGTAATACTTGGGCCCTTAAGATAAAATGAATTAAGTTCTAATATGGTCAATGTAATGAAAGATATGTTCCTTATGCAATTGTGCCTAGTGCACTATTATGATGATGATGATGATGATGTTCAAAAAATGTTTTAAGATGTGAGATATAAATGCACTTACTAAGCATTAGCTTATTCAATTTTATATCATGTTGTAGATAAGGGTAAGATGGTTATGGATTAGGCGGGGGGCATGGAAAGGCATGTGAGCTAAGGACGATAAATTGCAAACAGAAGAATGCCAAAGAAGGGATTTTAATGCTATAAACTATATTTTATAATTTTGAGAATGTCTATTTGTTGAATTTTAAAGATTTAAACTATGATATTTTAACCTTATAGTTTTATCTTATGTCTTCTGCATTTTAAATTACTGAGATTTGTTTTTTTTTTTTAGAAATTGATTTTTGATAGTCTGTTGACCTACCAGCCATTACTGGTCAGACTGTCGATGTAAGGATCGGCTTGCCAAATACCCTGTATCGGCCTGTCGATCTTATCGATTTTGAAACCCTGTATTGCAAAGCCTCGGGTGGCCTACCGATAGTTCACCTTCTGCCTGCCAGACAACTTCGGCCCACCGAATCCACAAGTTCAGCCTGCTAAACTATGAATGCTGATTTTAAAGATGTTTTAAAAAGTTAATTCAATTTACAATGGTATTGGCAAACTATTTAATGGATGTCTATGATCAAGTAATTTATTATAATCGATTAAGTTAGTAAATATTGGTAAGCATATATATTTAAAATAAAATAAATGTGTATGCATGGATCCTAAGTATGTTTTGCCAAATAAAGTTTTTATCATATAGTTTATTATTAAACTTAAAAGTATTAATGAATGAATGTAACAATATCTGTGACGTCTATAAGGGGGGCGTTACATCCCCTACCATACCTGCCCCTCACTGCTCTCCC
>CAMOHE010051864.1:0-49249 GCA_946598075.1 Artocarpus hirsutus | reverse complement strand
GGGGCGTTACATCCCCTACCATACCTGCCCCTCACTGCTCTCCCTGCCTCCCCCCCTGGCCTCCCCCCTCCACATCCATATGATGATTATAAATAATGTATGCATGATTATATACATATAATCATATAATTGAGATTTTGTGATTTTGTGTAATATGTGATTATGTGATGTTGTGATATTGGTTATGTAATTTGTGAAATGTGATTTTGTTAACTTTGATTTTGAGCTTTTTTTATTTTGTGAGAAATGGATATGTGATTTTGTGTAATATATGCTGTGATATTGGTTATGTAATTTGTAAAATCTACTTTTGTTAACTTTGATTATGAGAGTTTGTGATTTTGTGAGAAATGGAAATGTGATTTTGTGTAATATGGGATTATGTGATGTTGTGATATTGGTGGTCCTTAGATTAGATAAAAATGTTGAGACTAATAATGGCCACTATGAGGAGGAGTATGAAGAGCGCACTCCATCGGCCTCTCAATATAGCAAAGCAAAACAAGTTAGTAAGCCCTGAAGGCACACCGTACTCGATCCTAAAGTAGATTTTGAGCGAAGAGCTACTTTAATGAAAAAATTTCTTTGGATGAAGAAGATAGGTTTAAGAATAGAAGTGACGTTTGATTCAAAAGGCCAACCAAAAGGCATGCCCAGCAGTGAATTAATCAGTTGGATTGACGTCCTTAGTCAAGAACACATTCCTATATAGATTAAAGATTGGAGGACTAAGGATTTAGACCAAGTAAAAGATGTGATTTGGAGAGAGATTTATGAAGCTTTCATAGTTGAGGGGTGGTATAGGAAAAAAGCTTTGAAGGTTTATAGCGAATTAGCGAAAGGGCTTAGATCTGACCGCTATGTTACTTTTGTAAAGCCCAACTTTTCCATTCTAAAGGATGATGAATATGTATATAAGTAGCCTCCTATGGTAGTACACTACTACCTCTCTATAAACAACAATGATTGAGAAGCTTTTGTAAAGTATCAGTGTTACGTCGAATTCCAAACGCTATAAGCTAATGCAAGAAAAATTAGAGCGAAAATTGAATACGGTTCTATGGTTGGCCGAGACAAATATAGAAAGCTTGAGCAATCATTGGTATGCTATTATCTTACTCATATTACATACATCAATTATTCTATCATTAATATGTTACTAACATTGCATAATACAATTAGTTGAGATAGGTGTGCTACCAGCACTGGAGGAGTTATGGGTAAAATCACGTCAACGTCCCGATGGGCCGTTTAAGAATCCAAGTGTAGCACAAATTGGGAACTTCATTGTATGTTTATTGAAATCAAATTATTAATTTGTAATTTAATACCTATTAAACATAAATAAGGATATTATTAATCATGGAAACATGACATTCTACGATGGTTTTTACAAAAACTGTAGTGGAAAATTTCCTCTATCATGACAGTTTTTTAAAAAAATGGTCATGAAAGAGGTGCCCCGAGGCACCTCAAATTAGCGCCCATTTTGAGGTTGCATGACTGGAAAAAACCATCGTGAAAACTCAATTCTGTACCACAACAGAGGTTTTCAAAAATGGTTTTTAAACAGTCGTGAAAGTTTTCCATGATGGTTTAAAATCGTTATGAAATTCTCAGTCTGTATTAGTGTTATATTGTTCACCTAATTGTGCTTGATGTAACTATTTTTTGCATGAATTGAGTTTTGACCCTAACCAAGTCAAAAGAGGACATTATTAGGATTTTGTACCCTACACTTGTATATTTTTACACATGAATTTGTGTTGTTTTCTTGGGATCAAAAGAGTTTGAATTTGAATCAATTTCATGCATATTTTGTCATTGGTTACCGGATTTGTGGTGCTTAATTATCAAATTAACTTAATCCGGTTTGGTTGCTTGTGTGGAAAGTCACTTTGTATTTTGAAGTTTAAATTTAGATTAATGGCCTGTTTGAAAAAGGAACAATCTAAGGATTATCCGAATGATCTGGCTGGAAGTTTTGTGGAATTTAAATTTGAATTTATACTCCAAATTTCCTTATCTTTTGAAGTCAAATTTTGGATAAGCTAATTTGTACTTTAATGAGTTTAAGTTCATTAATCAATTGGCTTAACTTAAATTACAAGTTTCTTCATGAATTTTGTTTGAGAAGGTCAAATAATATTTGAGATTTAAATGGAGAAACTAACAAATCTCTTCTGCTGTTCTAAATTCTTTTGAATTCTAGTTTTTCGGCAATGCGTGTCAATGATTGGCAAAGATCGTTGACATAGCAACATCCATGAAGATCATGACCCGTTAGCACAACTGTTTCTAGAATTTTAGTTCAGCAAAAATCAAGCTTATCTTCAACAACTGAGTTCTCTTAATCTAGACACGTCCTATGTCTAGGACTTGCTTATTTAAGGAGGTCGACTTATGACTTTTGAGTTAGAGCTTCCAAGTAAGAGAAAACCTAAGTAAAAACCTTAAGAGTTTTTATACTTTTGAAAATAGTTCTCCACGATGTGTTGCTTTAGCTCATTTGTTCCAATCTAGAAAGTCCAAAGAGGAGCTATTTGTGGATTGAAGGCTTTGAGTATGTAAGTTGAAGGGAAGTGAACAAAGTCATTTTTTTGTAATTTCAATCTTTGTAATCATAATTAGATATTCGTAGTTTCTTCTTATATCTAGTGTGAGGTAGCACAGGTAAGTTCTTTCTATAATTATTTTTGGCCACGTTAAAAACTATATCACTGTGTTTGTCTTTTTAATTTCTATATATTTTGTTTACATAGTTTTTATATTTAATTATTGTCTACACAAGGTACCACTAACGTGTTTTATGCGAATAAGATATTGATTATTTTGTCCATCAGGTCCTCATAGGAGGCATTTTCGATATATCACTTCTCGGCTTGGATTTTTGCTCAATTTTATACTTTTTTAGATCTTTTCGTCACGTGTCAAGTATTTGTATGACTTGTCCCTCTTCTTATTTTGGGCCTATCACGGATATTATCCGTTTGTTTGCATGTAATAGACGACAATCTTAAGGGCATGTAAAATTCTTCACAGAGACGCGATCACGTGCCGCGTCTTGTTGGTTGGCGGCCAGAGACAAGATAGGTAGCTCGATGCATCCGCGTACAATCAATTTTATGTCGAAATGGATATGTAAAGTACAAATACGATTATCAAAAATAGAAACTACGATGATAATATTTAGGCTAACATAGCTAAATAAGCTGTGTTTCAAGTTTTTTTTTTAGACTTTAGTTTTTTTAATAATTGTTTATATTGTTATACTAATTCTGAAAATGTTAATAAATTAAGAAAAAAATAAATCATTTGAAAATTATTTTTAACATCTAGGTAAAAACAAAATAAAGCAAACTAAATATGGACGTTTTATAATGTGGACTAATGTGGGGCATGTTTTCTCCGACTTTTTCGCGTTTTATAAGTTTTCTGCATATTTTTGACATGCATAAGGCCTATAGAATATAGTACATATATAAAGCACAAACGAGGCAGATAGGAATCTAAAAAACACGCGGAAGATACAAATGTTGATATCTTATCATATCCATATCACACTTTTAAGATACAAATGAGAAAGACTTTTATTGGTTTCCAGAAATATTGTAGCAATATTTCCACACCTGATTCGACCATTATATTCAGAGTTTTTCTTTTTTTTCAACAGCGGAATTTTCCAGACAATTTTATTCTAATCTTTAGCACAAGGCCTATATGAAATGGTTGGGTAAAATACAAATATAGTAGGTAGATAGATCTTATTAATTTTCTTTTGTGAAATGTATTCAATGTGATTATGTGAGAGGATTAAAAGTAGTACTTCATGCACGATAGAGAGTAAGGCCCACTGTGATTAACGAAGAAATTGATCTAACTATATGCCGAACGCGTTACGACCTTTATTTTTGTCTGTGATAAGTTTCGTTTTTACAGTAGTGCCTTTTCTTCTTTGTTTTTCTTCTACCTAACTTTTTGTTGCCAACTTTAATTTGCTGCGAATATTGACGAATTAAGCCTATATCTGCACGGCAAAATGATATTTGATTAAAAAAAAACAAATGTGGTAGATATAGACCATAATCTCAACGTGAAATGCATTGTAATAGGAGTTGCATGTATGGTACGGATATGGCTGACTTTTATGTATGGAGAGTAATAATGGAAACGAAAGGGTTAATTTCACTTTCAGTGTTTGAACTACATAATTTGTCACTTAGCCTATGAATGTAATGCCCATATTTAAGTTAATTAGGTTTAGTGTGCAACTTGGTGAATTAGTGTACCTAATCTCAAATTGTGTATAATTTAATGATTTTGTTTTATTTTCTCAATTATATTCACTTTTAATTATTTTGTTGGTCATCTTAAATTTTAAAATTTCTTAAAATTAGTATAAATGAATTTTAACATTTTGCTAACTCTTTAAAGCAAATTTTGATGATTTCTATTCAAATTGTTTCATTTTTCCAATATCAGATTTAATATCACTATTACAGACTAGGAATTCCACGACGATGTATCAAATTTGATATCACTACTACAAACTAGGAATTCTACGATGGTATATCAGATTTAATATCACTACTACAGACTAAGAATTCCACGACGGTTTAAAATCGTCGTGGAAAAATTTTACGATGATTAAAAAACCGACGAGAGAACTTCAATCGTGGTATAAAAAATCAAGTTTTCATAACGGTTTTTTACCGTCGTAGAACCTCAAAATGTGCACCAATTTGGGGCTATGAGAGGAGTTCTTTCACAACGGTTTTCTAAAAAACCATTGTGGAATGTTGGTCGACGTATAACATTTCTAGGACTTCTTTTTTGCTAAAAACTATCACGGTAAATTGGTATTGCACAAAAAAATTTGCCAAAATTTTTGATTTCCCACGGATGGCCAGTCTTATGTGTTATCCATTACAACAAGGCCCTTATTGCATACAAAAAATGATGTATATTAAAATTACAAGGTATTTACAATATCATTTACATTTGAGCTATTTTGCATAATCGTCTATTTACTATCTCTATCTAAAAATGACATATCTATTTACAAATTATACCGACTCTATTCTAACTTCATTTATATCCATATGTATATCAAAGTCTTTTTTTTTTTTTTTGCTAGGGATTGTATGCTACTATTAATTATATCTTGCATGAAATGTAGAATATAAAAACTACATTCTATGTTTTCTTGTTGTCTAGGACACTTACGTTTGGAATGTAGTGTTCTATTTGGTCGAAATGTGACACCGCTTCCTGCTTGAAGCTTTCAATCGTTAAGTGCCTTAACAATGTGTCTTGGTTAAATGAATTAATAGACAATAAAATTATGTAAAACCTAAAATAGTTAATTTTATAAGAGAATATTAATACTTATAATCTCATGAGTAATATGAAATCATCATGTGGTAGGTGTTCGAGGGGATCAAACCAATATATTTTGTCTTCCCAAGGTAAAATAAGTGCCAACATCCAATGTTCTCCAATATTGTATGGCACGAAAAAAAATTCCCCCCTTGATGCTTAAGCTAATTGGTGGAGTGACATGGCATGGCGCGCTCTTTGCAATCACTTTGTAGGTTTCTTGTAGCACTTGGAACAATTACGGAAGATATAGAGCTGAAATTGTGTGCCTTGCCGTGAAGTTCACAATATTCCCCCAAAAAACTACAGTAAAAAACAATTTAGTCAATTATCTGAAAGCACCTTACAATTCTACCTATATTTTAAAAATTACAAATTAAGGATAGAGTTATTATTTGAGGTATACCATGATATAGTTCACCCTGATTTGATCGAAGTTGATGACGTAGTAAATGTCTTCATATCACATATAGATAGGCAATTCATTGCTAGTGACATTTATCGGTATTGGGCACCAAATCATCAACCTATCGTGCATGAAAGAATGTACGTATAAGCCAACTGTATAAATTTTAGAGGTACTAAAGAGAAGTTAAATGCAAGTAGTGACTCATTTGCGACGGGTTGTTCTTGTTCTTGTTTTACCTTAGATTGTGATTGTCTTGATTCTGTAGAGCTTTTTTTTTTTTTTTGGCCTTGTTTTCTCCTAGATCTTGTGGAATATGGCTAGGAGCTCAACTTGTCTTTGTCGTTGTGACGACTTCAATTAACCTCTTTGGCCATGCGACAAAGCTTTTGGTAGCTTTACCTACAATTGTTGCTTCAAATGTCAGAACAGGCAATTTAGCTATTCTAACTCTGATGGTAGTGATGTTAACGCGCACGTTTTCTTCCCCTAATGGTCTTTCATGGACTGTATCAGTTAGAAAACTCTCTATCCATGCCTTCCCAAGCACAACAAGCACACACCCTCCATTAATTCTATCATCAACAAAGAGCCTACAATCTTGACATTGTTTGGGCTCTTGACAAGGAGGTGACATTTGGACTTTTGGAGCTTGTGGAGCTTCTGCTACATTGTCAAGAGGGTTACAACTAACCTTGAAGCTATTACATTATGAAGCGCTATCATCTGTCAATCTGGTATATCCTTGGGAAATGAGCTTGGTCACTAGACCTCGCAGTTCTATAATTTTCATCTGCATCTTCAACATTTAGGAATTCAATTTTGAATCTAGTTGGAGGTCAAAGTATTGAGATTGCTTCATATACTTTGATTGTCTATGAATACGTCCTGAATGTTCTAGTTTCCCTAATGCCCTTGTTATTATGTCATCATTACCGATAGATTGAAAGCTCCCTTGACTTTGTTGCATCGTGTACTGATCCTATAAAACAACAAGCCATGTTATTCTTAATATCTTTCAACAGGTATTAAATTACAAATTAATAGTTTAAGTTTAATAAACTTACAATCAAGTTTCTAATTTTGGCTACTCTTGAATTTTTAAATTGTCCATCAGGACCTTGACGTGATTTTACCCACAACTCCTTCCGTATTGGTAGCATGCCCATCTCAGCTAACTGTGTTATGCTATGTTAGTAAGTAATAATGATAGAAAAATTGATATATGTAATATGAGTAAGATATTAACATACCAACGATTGCTCGAGCTCTTAATATCTGACTCGGCCAACTTTAGAATAGTATTTATTTTTTGCTCTTATTTTGCTTGCATTAGCTGAAAGTAGTTGGAATTCGATGGAAAGTCGATACCTCACAAAAGCTTCCCAATCGTCATCGTTTATAGAGAGGCAGTAGTGTACTACCATAAGAGGCCTCTTATATATTTTCATCTTCCTCTAGAATGGAAAGGTATGGCTGTACAAAGGTAACATAAAGGTCGAATCTAAACCCCTTTGGTAATTTGACACAAACCTTCAAAGCCTTTTTCCTATTTCAATTCCCGACTGTGAAAGCTTCGTAAATCTCTCTCCAAATCACATTTTTTACTTTTCCAAATCCTTTGACCTCCAATCTTTAATCCATATAGGAACATGTTCTCAACTGAGGACTCCAATCTAACTGCTTAATTCATTGTCAAGTGTGCCTTACAGTTGGCCTTTTGAATCAAACATCACTTCTATTCTTAAGCCTTTCTTCTCCATCTAATGAACTTTTTTCATCAAAGTAGCTATTCACTCAAAATCTACTTTAGGATCAAATTCAGTGCACCTTCATGGCTTACTACCTTGTTTTTCCTTGCTATATAGAGAGAAAGATAGAGTGCACTCTTCATACTCCTCCTCATAGTGGTCACTATCGATCTCTCAAGACATTTTATCTATTCAAAGTAAGCAAAAACTAACACACACATACAAATATTAAATTACGATTTTATTCAAAAAAGTAAAACAAATAATCAATTCTAATCAATATGATCCACACTTTTTATTCTAATTAACAACATAAAAAAGAAACCAATAATGATCCATACTTTTGTTCTAGTTAAAACATCAATTCACATATTATAAATTCACATACTATAAATTCACATATAAAAACATCAATTCACATATTAAAACATAAATTCACATATTACATCATAAATTCACATATTAAAACATCAATTCACATATTATAAATTCACACATTAAAGCATAAATTTAAATATTTATAAAACATAATGGAAAGGGGGAGGTGACGAAGGGACGGGGCAGAGGGAAGGGGAGGGGAGGGGGCAAGGGAGGTGGGGGACGGCAGAGGGAGGGGGAAAGAAGGGGGAGGGGGAGGGGGAGGAGGAGGGAACAGATGGGAGATGGAGGGGGTGGGGATAGCATAGGGACGCAAAGGGGAGGAGGAAGGAAGGGGGAGGGGGCAAAGGGGGGAATAGAGGTGTAGGGGAGGCGGGAGAGAGGGAGGACTTACCGATGGCAGCGGCGGTGAGGGGACGATGGCTACATGGGCCACAGCGAAGATAGGCAACGATGGGGAGAAGGGAGAGAGAGCAAAGAGAGAGGGCTTGCTATGATATTATTCAAGTTTGAAATGAGAGTGGGCGTGCAAATTTCAAAAAATATAAAGCCCTAGGTCTCACATTATGCGATGATTTTTTTGGAAAAACCATCATGCAATGTACAAGCTTACACGATGGTTTTTCAGTAAACCATCACGTAAGCTTAATTTTTCACAACAGTTTTTTTTAGAAACCAAAAGAAACCGTAATGGAATATCCTTTTTTATGATGCTTTTCTTAAGAAACTGTCATAAAAAAAAGGTCAAATTCACGACTTACATAAGTTTTTCTCTTCTACACAGGGTGGCCAACCGGTATGTTAAGCATCTAAAGGCTCAAAATGTTTACTTTTTCTTGTTTTCATCACCAATATAATTACAAATAGATATCCCAAACCCTTCAAAAAAAGTGAAACATGAAACAAAGAAATATATTTAAATAAATTAACATTAATTTATTTACAAATGCTCATTTTTTTCTCTTGTTTTTCATTGATTCCTCAAGACATATCTATTACACATCTTTACGAAGCAAGTGCAAAACATCATCTTCAAAATCATCTATCTTTTCAACTGGTGGCAATCTGTTTGTGAATGAAAGGAAGTCAGTGTAATCCTCGACAACTTCTTCACCGTCAATAACTACTCTTTGCTTCATTTGGACAGGTAGAGATAATTCCATGTCTTAGGGATCTGTAGGATAAAAAACTTGAATTGCTTGTGATGCCATAATAAAGGGATCATTTTTGTATCCTAATCTTCTAAAGTCAACCACCATGATGTCGTCATTATCAGTCTTGACATAGTTATTATCGGGCTATTTGCACTTAAAAAGTGCTCTATGCAATCTTCCATAATCAAGTTCCTAAATATCTTCAATGAAACCTAAGTAGTTCATGGTCCCATATACCAGATTCTTGTCCTTCGCGGAGGCAATCTGCATAGCCTCAGCATGGAGAGTCGCACCACTATTTTAGACAAGATGCTTCTCATCTCTTTTGCTAGTGTAGAAAGTGTAACCATTTATGGAATATGACGTATGCCTTGTAACTACCAACAATGATCCTCTACCGTTCTTCAAGTCTTGTTATATGCCTCCATCTTTTGATGTGGAGCACTTGCCATAGATGTGTACTCTAATCCACAACCAAAAGGTCCAATTGTGTTCATCTTGTAACCACTTCTTATTTCTTGCACTTTTTGGGTTTGCCTTTTTTAATACATTCATGTGTACCTCAATGAATGGCTTCACTTCATTAGCATTGTGCAAGACATAGAGACAAGCTTGCTCCCACTCCTCTCGATTTACTCAAGAAGGATTGCCAGTAGATAGTCCCATGGCCTTAATGTTTATTGTCTTTGGCACCCCAATTGCTTCTGCATTGGACAAGTACTAGGAGAAAAATTTAACCGATTCCTCAGCTATGTTACTTTCTACAATACATCCCTCTGGCTTATTTCGGTTCTTCACATAGCCCTTCAAAACTTTCATATATCTTTCAAATGGGTATATCCATCTCAAATACATCAATCCACATAACTTAACTTCGCGTACTAAGTGCACCGTTAAATGAATCATGATGTCAAAAAATGCCAGTGGAACATACTTCTCGAGCATACATAAGGTTTGCACCAACTTTGATTAGAGTGAATCTAGCATAAGTGGATCAATTACCTTGGAGCATATTGAATTAAAGAACGAGCACAACTTGGTAATTTCAAATCTCACATCTTTTGTTAGAATTCCCTGCAAAGCAATTAGTAGTAATTACTGCATCAACACATGAAAATTGTGTGTTTTAATGCCAATAAGTTTCAATTCCTTCACTAACACCAACTTTTTAAAGTTTGAAGAATGGCCATCTAACACTTTCAACGAAATAAGTCATTCATAAAGCTTTCTCTTTTTGGCTCTTGATAACATGTGCTTTGTTGTAGGTAAGTAAGTACGGTTCCTTCTTTTCTCAAGAAACAAATTAGGCATAATATCTATTTCTATGAGAACCAACCATGCTTTTTCACCATCCTTAGTCTTGCCAGAAATGTTAAGCAATGTGCTGACTATGGATTCACAAATGTTTTTCACAATATACATAACATCCAAGCAATGACGAACAAAAAGTGTCTTCCAATATAGAAGATTGAAAAAGATTGAACTTTTTTTCCATGGTCTATTTATCGGCTGCTCGTCCTTACCTTGCTTTTATTAGACATGTATGCCTTAAGAAGCAAACATGTAATATGTTTTTGGATACACTTTTATCAATAAAGGATTTATTTATTATTCATATACCAAATTGTTGTCCTCTTTACGTTTATATTTGTTGAATCTATGATCAGCAAACAAAAGTCTAAGACTATTAGTCTAAACCTTCAGAATCAGGCATATGATGGACAGATTATGTAAAAGACATAATTCTGAAGGTGATGGTCTAAATTATAAGATCCGTAATTGAGAAAATAAAGTTAGGCACTTTATTCATGCAAAGATTGTTATGTTGTCCATATCCCTGATGGAAGATGGTTTGTCTTGGCCATTGGAGGTGGACTCTATGAATAGAAATATTAGTGCATTGTCATAAGTGATGATATATTAGATCGGGACATAAAGTGTTATTGATTTGGATTAATAGTTCTGTCTTGGCATATCAATTCACTTTAGACAATCATATGTGTTGTATCTTAATCCTAAGATGAATAATAGACCCATTATCTTGACTTATGTCTTTTGATATACCAAAAGCTAACATCCACATTTTATGTTGGTACACATGCTAGTATGTTGGAGGCATGACTCTTGATAGCATAGACTTATTATTCATAGATATGGAATCCATAGCTCCTCTTTAGAAGTCATTGATATCCTCTTATATGTATTATCCTATACTTGGAAGACTAGAGTGCTCAACCCTTTGGATATATAGGCGTAATCAAATGGTATATTGCCTTTAGATGGTAAGTTTTTCTGGTGGTGAGATAATAGAACGTAAAAGAAAACTAATCAGGAAGGTAAAACAAAATTTATCCTTAAGCCTATTATGGATAATCCTATGGGGATACAACACATTATGGTATGTCATAGAGATTAGCTATTCAGACTTCGTAATTCTATATAGTTCGAGAGTGTAGCTTTAAGCTTTTAGTGGAGTAGCGTTAGGGTTGATAATTATGAAATGTATATCTGGGATACTGGGTTTCATAATTATCAGGAGCTTGAACTATATAGTCCATCGGGTCCCCTTTGCTAGCTCATAATAAGTCCTATAACGATACAACGTGTTTTTTCAATAAATTAGTGACTTAAGTCAAATTATTAGATTGGCTGAAATTCGATAGGATCTGATAATTCATGTTTGTTTATCAGTTAAATTAATTTTATATAAATTAATTGAAGATAAACTTGTTGAATTATCAGGATTATTTATTTTCCTTGAGATTATCTAGATATAACTGTTTTAATCAAATAACTTCTCATTAGGTTATTTGAATTAAAATTGAGGCTCTATCCTAAGAATCTTGTTTGAAAAATAAAGATTCGTAGAGATTATTTATCGTAAGTTTGGCAGGCCAACCTGGGTGAAAAATAAAGATTCATAGAGATTATTTATCGTAAGTTTGGCAGCCAACCTTTAGGTTTGGCCTGCCGATAGAGTAAGTTTGGCAAGCCGATTTACTAATTCAGCTTGCCGACGAAACAATAATTTGATCATGCATTTTAGATGTGAATTTTGTTAGACATTGATTCTGATTTGAATTTTTGAGACCTTATCTAATAAGGACTAACCCTTGGGCCCAACCTCTATAAATAAGGAGTGAGACTGATTGTTATGTAGATCAGTTGAGACATCAAGAGTGAGCACTCTATCAGTGAGACTTTGAAACTCCCTTGAGAGCTGTTGTTCATAAATCCTAAATAGTAGTTTTGGGTATCTCTCAATTAGTTGGAAGGAGATTCACCTGTGAGAGTTGTAAGATGTGCACCCATATGTACTCTGATCGTGGATAGAGAATAGCAAAGAAGACCAGTTGGTTGAGACTCTTCTAGAACATTTTTGTCTTCACAGATTGCAGAAGCTTTTTAGGATACAAGGTTAGTAAGATCTAGTTAATTTATGCATATAGCATGTCAAACTTGTGTTTTGAAAAATACTTTGGTATACAAATTTTTAAATTTATGCTACATACTATTTTTCCAACAGCTTTCTCTTATCAAATACCACTTTTATATCTTTTACCACTTCAAATATTTGTTCACACAACAAAGAACAAGGAGAGTCTCTTTCTTCGTTGTTGCCATCAAAGGCTTTTTTTCGTTTGCAGTAATGATGACCTCTTAGCAACCATCTTTTATAACTAAGAAAAACAGTTTTGTTACCATTCTTTAACCATTTGTGAGACGTTTCTTTCATACAATAGGACAACTAATAGAACTATTCACCAAATAACTAGATAAATTGTCATATGCGGGGAAGTCGTTAGCTATCCATATCAGTATTGCATAGAGTGTAAACGTCTCTTCTCGGTAAACATCTCTAACTTTGACTCGATTTTCCCACAAGTTTTCAGGTCATCGATCAATGGTGCCAAGTATACATCAATGTCATTGCCTAGTTAGTGAGGACCTGAAATCAATAAAGACAACATTAAAAACTTCTGCTTCATGCACATTTTTGGAGGGAGATTGTAGTTAACAAGTATTACAAGTTAAGTGCTATGCCTACTATTTATGTTACCTTGTGGGTTCATTCCATCAATTGACAAAGAAAAATGTATATTTCTTAGATTGGCACTAAAATCGGGATAATCGGCTTCAAAAGTCTTCCATTGTGGTGAAGCCATTAGATGTCTAAGCATACCATCATCGACCCGTTTCTCATGATACCATGTCAAATTCTTGGCCTGTTTTGCGTTTCTGAATAAATGCCTTAAACGTGGTACCTGTGGAATGTACCATAACACTTTATTTGGCACTCCATTGTTACCGTCTTTTGGCTCATTTCCTTTTTTCCATCTTGATTGTTGACAAACCAAATAATAATTATTGTCCTCATACTTATTCCTATAAAGAACACAATCATTTTCACAAGTATGAATTTTCTCATGCTCTATTCTCAAAGTTCTTAAAGTCTTTTTAGCCTCATATACACTAGTTGGTAATTTATTACCCTCTGATATAAGCCTTCCTAAAAATTCCAAAAGCATTATGACACTGGAATTTGACCACCCACCCAATGTTTTCAAATTCCATAATCCAACTAAAGCAGACAATTTAGTAAAATTAGTACACCTCTCATACATGGGTATCTTGGCATCATTCGTCATTGTCTCAAATAAATCCAGACGATATAAGAAGTGTTCTTCTAAATTGTTGACTATGTCAACTATATTGTCGTGATCATCCATATTATCCTCCTCAATAGCTTCCTTTTCTTTACTTACTAAAGTTGGATTGAACTTAGACTCACCATGAAAATGCCACGTTTGATAACTACTTATAATCCCATTTCAAAATAAATGTCCTCTAACTACTGGAATTGGATGCAATCTATGGTTTCCATATTGAACACAAGGACACCAAATTTTATCACCATTGGCATAAGTTTTGGCAAAATCCAAGAACTCTTCTACACCATTCACATATTCTCTTGACAATTGAAAGCCCTACATCCATTTCTTATCCATTTTGCAAGTCCTAAATTATAATAACAAATAGCAATTCAATTAAAAATTTCATGAATTACACATGCCCATCATATTTTAATCATAAAACAAAAACATTCACCCATCATAAAACAAATTACACATACCCATCATAAAAGAAATTAATCATACCCATCCACAATACAATAAACACGGATTAAACAAAAAAATCAACAATAATTTATTAATTTCTAATAAAAAATTACAATTAGGCAGGAGATTAAGGAGGGTAGAGGCAGAGATGAATGACAGCAGCAGTTTCAGAGGGGTCTGTGTTCATCTTTGAGAGGTGAGTTTTTAATTTGTGTCTGATTGTCGAGATGGAAAAAGGAAATTTAAATAAGCTACCATGATAGTTTTTGAAAAAAACTATCATGGTATGCACGGTCTCTACCACGACGGTTTTTTAAAAAATCATTGTAGTATGTTAAGCTTACCACGACGTTTTTTTAAAAAAACCATCGTGGTAGATGCATAACCTAATGCGATGGTTTTTTTCTTCTTGGGCACAACTCCCTAGGTTTTTTCCCTCATTATGATGGTTTTTGAAAAAGGGTCATTAAATGAGGGTATAATCTCAAATTTATTTCAGTATATAACTTTTTGGAATAAAACAAATTGTCAAATTCCCAACAGGTTTTCTCTTGAAACAGCCTTGCTAAAACTATGTACTAAACACAACTTTTCCCTCCAAAACTACCTTCAATCTTTAGAAACAAAAAGAGCTCATTCCCCTTCACTCTTATTCTCTTAT
Organism: Artocarpus hirsutus; assembly: GCA_946598075.1. Lineage (NCBI taxonomy): Eukaryota > Viridiplantae > Streptophyta > Magnoliopsida > Rosales > Moraceae > Artocarpus > Artocarpus hirsutus. The sequence goes on along the minus strand of CAMOHE010051864.1, from coordinate 34,400 downwards.
TCATGTCTCTCTCTCCCTTCCTCTTCTTCTCTCTACGCCTCTCACTTTTTCTGTGCATCCTCAAGAAAACCTAGCCAAATTTCAATCAAAGTGTAGGCCAACAAAACAAAGTTCAAGCCACCCAGTTTCTCTCAAAAGTTTGTTTGAGGTTAGCTCTCTCTCTCTCTTTAAAGTTTCCAATTTTTATTTTACAGTTGTCTCAACTTTCATGCAAGTTGTAATCCGGGCTTGTATATGTTTAAATAGCACTTAATATGAGCTTGTGGAACCCATTTTACAACAAATCCATGCCCTATTTAGATTAAAACCAAATTAATGAAGTTTTTACATTTTTCTTAATTTACAGAATAAATTGTGAAATTTTGTTTAAATTTTAGTGATTTTGTTTCTAAAGGATTCAGAGTTATTTTCTACTTTTTTTACATGTTCTTTGGGTCTGGATTGCATGAAAGTAGGTTGGATTGAGCTTTTGAAGCTTGGGTTGGCCGAGACTCAAAGTCAAGAATTTTCTAAAATTCTACATATTGGTAGGCTAAACTCAACCTTCAGCAGGCCGAATTCAAACAATTTGATAGGCTAGACTCAGACGGTCGATTGGTCGAATACAACAGTTTAGTAGGCTAGACCTAAGTGGTTGCCAGGTCGACCAAGCTATATAAAAATGGTAGTTTCTGGCTAGTTTCCATCGTTAACTGATAAAAAGGGGTTTTGACCTTGTAACATGATTATACAAATTTCAAAGGCACACTAAGGCACCATGAAATAACATACTAATGTAGAATATTTTAAATTTGATATTACAAAATTTAATCCATGTCTAAGGCTATTTGCAGTTCCGAGGAGCTGACATGTAAGGAACCAGGACTGCTGTGTATGTGCTATTATGCTGGGTAACGAGGTAGGACTCTAAACCTTTCTTTTCGATCGTTGTAACTTCAAAATGAGTTTCAGTCCTACCATTCTTTCTTAAAAATTTTTTAAGGAATAAGTTAATGTCAATTATTTATCTCCATTGGACGTTGGGTATGATTGTAATGAATGATAATAAAAGCCAACAATGAATGATGATGACAATGAATCAATGATAACAATGAATCCTAATAAATGTAAATGATAACCGGCAAAGGAATACACGAAGAATAATATGACTAAATGATAATGGACACCGAACGGACATGAAACCCTATTCAAAATGATATGATAGTGCATGATGCTGCATAGAGATTGGTTCGTGCAGAGAACGACCTTGGAAGTTGGTCCTGAAACGTGGTTGAGCCACTACAGTGGTGATATGAGGTTATACATATAATGTATGATGATTCATGATTTAAGCAAATTACAAATCGTGAATGACAAGTGTGAACTCGCTTAATCACTTATTGTGAGTTTTGATGATCACAGATGGTGAGAGGTAAGCATGGGATTGTTAAATACTAATGTTTCTTTAATAGCATTTAAATTAGACTATTTTATTTTATTTTATTTCATTTTATTTTATGAATGAGTTTGAAACCAAGTCCTACTATGCCTTCTGCTCATAGTTTTATTGTTTTAAAATTTTCCCCTATCTTGTGGTTCATAGCATACCGCCTATGAGGACATCATTGATTGCACGCATGACCATAGGAGTTTTAATTAATTTATCTGCTTATCCAGTTAAGGCATGTTATATTTGATCATGTTTATTTTGGTTGGATTGTGGTTTGCATTTTATGTATGTTGACACTATGTGTGCGCACAATGTGGGTACGGTGCTACACAACCCCCTCTTGCTAATTTTACATTTTAATTTAATATAACTTAGAGGTAATTCATGAAATTATTTACTAGGACTTAATAAACCATAACTATCCAGAAAGTTTTAAAACGTTTCACATTTTTTTTATAAATAACCTAAGTATATTTTCGTAAATTACCAAATAATTAATTAACAAGTTTCGTTTAAAATTTATTTAATTAATTTAATTAAATCGCCACCCCACCACCCGATTTTAGGTTTATGATTGATTTAGTATCAGAGTCTGAGGTTTTGAACCTTAGGAATTGTGCACACATAGATACGACGTAAGAAACCACTAACAATCCAATTTTGTTATTGATAACTGAGAGAATGGCACCAAGGCATCTCTATGCCACTACTAACTCATGCCCCATCAATTACAAGGGTATAAGGGTTGCTAAGTATGCTGCTTTTAAGCTAATGGTGATAAGGATATAACATGAAGGTCCTACAGTGAGTCGACGATAGTAATATTTCTAAGAATTTAGTCGTGTTGCAGTCTTTGACGGAACAGATACTCTTTGCCTAAGTTGCTGAGAAATTATTCGACTCTATGGAGAAATATATGGATATGATAGGAGAGCCCAAAGGATACCACGTTAAGCTAGCAATGTACAACTAGATGGTAGTGTTGATGGAAAAGTAGGAAGCATGAAAAGAATAACTAAGACATTGATTAGGATAAAGTTAAGAAGGTGTTCTGAGACCACTACTTTCCATAAGGATGTAAGGACATAAAAATCATTGAATTGTATTGTTTGAAAGAAAGTAAGGACGCAGTCAGAAATATAAGGCATAATTTACCAAGTTCGTCGATTTACCCCATTTGCTATGGTATGCATCAAATTTAAGAAAGGCTCAAAGGTTCTATTTGATGATAACTAGCTGCTTTAAGGATTTGAATCTATGGTGAATCAATGTCATCGACGTCGTTAATTTAAAAAAACAAGGTCACTTACTATGGGAACAGGATAAAGACCTCAGGCAGACCCTAACAAAACAACAAATGGGACAACACTAACAAACTTTCGATTTAGTCGAGGAATTAGCATGGTGGCATTAATAGTGGAAGTAGTAGCACCTTCGATGGTGAAAAACAACCCTTATAATTTTGATAGCTATTGTTCCCCATTGTAGTTTACAATATGATTTCAAATTTCTCAATTTTAGCCCTTGACTAATTCAATATTGATGCCACAAGTTCTCTCATCTCAAATTCATTTGAAAATTCCTTAGGATTAAGAACAAAGTGATTAGTGAAGCCACAATCATTACTTCACCTTAGTGTGAAAGTATGCAACTAAATGTGTGTAAATTTTGCAATATGATGATTGGGGGTGAAACTTGAGAAACGATTTGATTAAACTCCCAATGAGTACCTACAATGAAATCGTTGGAATGGATCTGCTGCCTAAGTACAATGTCATGATTGAATGTCACCTAAGAAAGGTAACTTGGATGACCAAAAAGGAAATACTAATCACTTGTTGAGGTGGTGATGACCAAATGTTGAACCAATGAACAATTCCTAAAATCATGCTTAGGTAAATCCTACCATACCAGTACCTGTGTAACCAGAATGAATTCCACCATACGCTAAGATTGAGTTCGATAATGGGTTACTCCCTGGAAATGTACTGATCACTTTCGTGCCATGTTAGATGGTGTCGATAGAAATGAAAGAATTGAGAACATAGCTTCAGGGACTTGTAGATAAAAGATATACGCAGAACAGTATGTTGACATAGGGTGCTTCAGTTCGGTTTGCTAAGAGGCATGATGGGACTCTAAGGTTGTGAATTGACTACCGACAATTGAATCGGGCGATAGTGAAGAACAAGTACCTGCTACTCAGGATTGATACATTGTCCAAACAGCTAGAAGGTCCCTAGTACTTCTCGAAAATAAATTCGTATGTAGGGTATCATCAACTCAGAGTAAAGGAAAAATGACCCTAAGAAGGCCTTCAAGACTTGGTATGGACACTTTGAATTTCCAATAATATCGTTTGTATTGGAAAATGCCCCAATAGCTTCTATAGACATAACAAATCGAACCTTTTAGTATTATTTAGATCAACTTGCGATTGTAGACATAATAAGGTGGGGAGAATTGTAACACCTGTCAATTTTTGTGTAACGGATTATGTCATTTTAGTAACGACGTTAAGCAATCATTTTATAATATGTGTTATGATTTATGGTGCTAACCATTTTATTTAAGTGTTATGACAGGTGACGGTCATGTGGAATTGATGTGCTCAAGTGGTCATGTTATTAATGTTATATGTTTAATCATAATTTTGTGATAATTTAATGTTTTGATGATTTTGATATGTTAGGGCAGATCGGCAAGCCGAACCATTTAGTTTGGTAGGCCGAAATGACCCCCTTCGGAATGGCAGGCCGATGGTATATCATTGGTAGGCCAGACTTTAGGAATCGATAGGCCAAAGTGGGACATTGGCAGGCCGATGATAGTTGATGAGCAGTCAAAAAAAATCTCTCCAAATTATATGATTGAGATAATTATGTGATTGGATGACTTATTTTGATTAATTGGCATATTTTTGGAATGATTTCTTTAATTTTGGTAAAGAAGCAATTGACTTTTGATTGATTTGAATTAATTGATATGGTTTCCTAATTTGAAAGGGGTAATATTTGGTAATTGATCAATTCTTGTAAACCTTGACTTTTTCTCCCTCAATTGTCTCCATCATTCCACGAGAAAAGCATCCTTTTCTTCAAATTTTCTACTGTCAAATTAGTGAATTCTGACCTCTCAAGACATTCTCCTCATTCGCGTAAACTTCTCTATCGCATTTTCTTTCACAGAAACCTTCTCAGTGTTCTTTTTCTCTCCTTTCTTCTCCATGATTTCTTCCTCTTCTCTCCTCTATTTTCATGCAAATACTTAATAGAAATATTGCAATTTTTGTTGGGAAAAATTCGAAGGAAGCTTAAGAAGAATCCGTTTTAAGTTATGAACTCAATTTCGGATTTTTTTTTTTTGAAACATATTTTCTCTTGTAATGCGATTGCCATATCTTAGTCTAAGAATTTTGTTCTGCTCTGAATTTTTAATATGTTATTCATGTATGTGTTATGTGTTAACCCTCAAACTTCACCTCAATTGGATTTTTCTACGAAAAGTTATGAATTTTCTTCTCTCTGTCACTCACTGCTGATTTATGCTAAATAGTAATGTTGAATTGTCTCTATGTTCCAACCCTTATATCTTTGTCTACAAATTTCCATTTGCTCTGAAATTTGAATATGATGTTTATGAATATGCTATGTGATGTTGCTCCAAATTTCGTGCCATTTGATGTTATATAGGCTAAGATATTAAATAATCATGCTCTACACCTCATAATAAATTGTTGCTGATTGTTTATGTTGCATAAAAATGATGTTTTTGTTCATCATGCAAATTAAGGTTATTTTCCACGAAATTTGGGGAATACGTTTATATATATGTTAAGTATTAGACTGAAAAATTTAGTGATGATTTTATTAATATTTTATGTGTTATGGATTTTTTATTGTAACTAGGTTTTTGGGACTGTTTTATCCATGAAATTGAGAGATTGATATTAGATGAAGTTTGAATGACTTCGTGATTTTTATTTGGTGATGTGAAATTTCATAGTTCTGTAATTATATTTTAATGACTTGTAATATGAATCTTGGGGTCATCGTAATTTTATTTAATTTATTGGAATATGAAAAATGTATGAAACTCACTGCCTGACACAATGAAAATTATTATTGCCTCTGTCTTTTCATGCATGTATTGGATTATATAGAATTTATTTAAAGCTGATTTTTGGATATGTTATAATTCTAGGTGTCTACTATTTGTGATAATTTTTGTCGATTTTTCTATGGCATGAAAATGTGATAAATAGACCTAAGTTAAGGAGTACTCACTGTGTTATTGTGGCTGGCAGATTTTGGTATATAAGTTGAATGACTTGTTTGAGACTTTAAATGGAATTTTTATGACTAATGAAAAATCATGGTAATATGTATATATGTTAACTTTGTTCTTGCAAAATTTGGTGCTCTAATTATGTGTGTATGTTAAGTTATTAAATTTTTAATTCTTGAAGGTCAAAAATGTAATTGTGTTGATAGTTTTATTTTAATGTTTTAAAGATAATGAAATATGTTGTAAATGTATGTTTTAAGAAATAAATATGTAAGTGATTTTATATGAAATGGATGTTAAGTTGTGGTGATTAATTCATTGAAAATAAATGTTAATTGCCATTTTATGAATGTATGACATGAACACAATGAGAAGTGAGTACATTGAGGCCGCGTCGTCGTCACCTACAAGTTAAGGTTATGTAAGCTTATTGAAGTAAGTACATTCTCACCTAAAACATGATATGTTTTATAAAGGTTTGAAATTATGTTCATGATGATATCTATGTTGGTTTTATGATGATTTCTCATGATGATTTTTCATGAAGTATTATTATGAAGTTTTAAGGCATGAAAGTTTATACATGTTTTGATAATAATGTTTTTCAAAGCATGAAAGTATAAATATGTATATATGTACCACCTAAATAAGTGTTGCACACCCAATGAAATGTTAAGTTATGATATGATATGTTATGTGTCATGTTTGGTTTGGAATTAGCTACCCCTCTCCTCTCACGACGGCGCGCCTATGATGATGTTAATGGTACAACACTTGGGCCCTTAAGATAAAATAAATAAAGTTTTAATATGGATAATATAATGAAAGATATGTTTCGACGAAAATGTGCCTAGTGCACTATTATGATGATGATAATAATGATGATGACGATGTTCCTAAAATGTTTTAAGTTGTGAGATTTACAAATGTACTTACTATGCGTTTGCTTATTCAAGTTTACATCATGTTACAGATAAGGGTAAGAGAACCATGGATTAGCAGGAGGACCAAAACGGGCGTGTGAGCTAAGCAAGATGAATTGCGAACGGAAGACGTCAAGAAAGAAAGAAGTTTTAAAATTTTTGGAACTATTTTTATTTTTATGTTTCATCTCTGAGTTTGTTTATTGTTTTCGCACCTTGAAGTTTTGGAACTTGTTTAAAAAAAAATAATTTCTAATATTTTCTTTTAATCGTTTGGCTTGCCGACCGTTACTGGTCGGACTGCTGAAAAACTTTAATCGGCTTGCCGATTGCCAAGTATTGGCCTGCCGATCCTGTTGATTTTAAAACCCTTTTTGTAAAGCCTCGGGCGGCCTGCTGAAGGTTGACCTTTGGACTGCCGGACAACTTCGGCCTATCGAAATCTAAAGTTTGGCTTGCCAAACTGTGTATATGGATTTTAAAGATGTTTTTAAAAGTTTATTCAGTTTACTTTGATATTGATAAACTATTTAATGGGTGTTTATAATTGAGCAATATAAGTTATACATTGATGTATATATATAAATATATATAAAAAAATGCATGGATCCTAGGTTATGTTTTCAAATTACCTTTTTAATTAAATAGTTCATCTTATAAATAAAAACATTATGAAACGAAAGTAATGACATCTGTGACATCCGTAAAGGGGGGCGTTACACCAAATGTAACACCCGCCAATTTTCATATAACATAAGAGTAATGACATTAAGTAATTTCCTTATTTATTTATGATAATTTTGCCACTGACTATTTTATTTTAAGTATTATGATAGGTGACGATCACGTGGAATTGATGTGCTCAAAATGTTCATGATATTTATGTTGAATGTTTAATTTTAATTTTTTTGCAATAATTAATGTTTTATTAAACTTTATTGTGTAAGGAAGCTCGGCAGGCCGAACCTTCAAGTTCGGTAGGCCGAAATGACCATTACGAAACAGCATGCCGATGAATATAATCGGCAGGTCGGACCTCATGCATTTGGCAGGCCGACGTGGGACATCGGCAGGCTGATGACAGCTAACGAGCAGTCAGAATAAATTTCCTAAAATGGTGACGACGACAATTGGATGATGATTTTTTTGATTGATTGGCATATTTATGGATAAATTTCCTCATTTTAGGAAATTAAAGTTTGACTTGTGAATTGATTGAATGCATTTGATAAGGTTTCCCATTTTACAAAGGCAAAATATGGTAACTGAGATAAAATTTTTAACTCTCCCTCAATCCTCTCCACTTCCCCATGAATTTTGCCTTGAATTTAATTAGAAAATTCTGATTAATGTGTAGAGTGTGAGTCTCTTGTAACGTAAACAAATTTATTTTTTACAACGCTCTTTTTCTCTCTCTCCCTCTCACGTATTCTCTCACACATTCTCCCTTTCTCTCTCATTCTTTCTCTCTTTATCTTGTTCATCTTTCTTCTTCTCCCCCTCAAATTTACCCTGCTATTATTTGTTAGAAATATTGTAATTTCTTTGGCGTTAATTCAAGGAGTCTTGAGAAGAAATCGTTAAGGGCTCATTCTTTTTGGTATTTTTTTTCTTTAATTCGGATGCTATATCTTTGTCTGGGAATTTTATTTTGCTTTGAATTTTTAATATGTTGTTCATGTATGTGTTCTGTGTTAACCCTCAAAATTTTACCTCAATTGGATTTTTCTATGAAAAGTTACGAATTTTCTTCTCCATGTCACTCACTGCTAATTTATGCTAAACAGTAATGTTGAATTGTCTCTATGTTCCGACCCTTATATTTTTGCCTACAAATTTCCGTTTGCTCTAAAATTTTAATATGATTTTCATGAATATGTTATGTGATGTAGCTCCAAATTTCGTGCCATTTCGTGTTATGTATACTGAGATATTAATTGTTCATGCTCTACATCTCATAGAAATGTGTTGCTTATTGTTTATGTTGCATAAAATGTAGTTTTTTGTTCATAATGCCAATTAAGGTATTTTCCATGAAATTTTGGTGAATATGTTTATATATATGTTAAGTATTAGACTGAAAATTTTGATGATGATTTGATGAATATTTCATGTATTATGAAATTTTTATGGTAACTAGGTTTTTAGGACTGTTTTATCCATGAAATTGAGGGATTGTAGTTGGATGAAGTTTTGAGTGACTTAATGATTTTTATTTGGTGATGTGAAATTTTGTGGTTCTATAATTATATGTTAATGACTTGTAATATGAATTTTGGGGTCATAGTAATTTTATTTTAATTATTGGAAAACGATAAATGCATGAAACTCACTGCTTACACATAGGATGTTATTTTTGGTCTTGCCTTCTAAAGCATGACTTGAATTGTGTTGAATTTTTATGAAGTTGATTTTTGGATATGTTATAATCCTAGGTGTCTATTATTTGTGATAATTTTTGTAGAATTTTCTATGGCATGAAAATGTGATAAATAGACCTAATTTAAGGATTGCTCACTGTATTATTGTTGCTGGCAGATTTTGGTATATAAGTTGTATGACTTGTTTGAGGCTTTAAATGGAATTTTTATGACTAAAAAAAAATCATGGTAATGTGTATATATGTTAACTTTGTTCTTGCAAAATTTGGTGCTCTAATTATGTATGTATGTTAAGTTATTAAATTGTGAATTCTTGTAAGTCATAAATGTAATTGTGTTGAAAGTTTTATTTAAATGTTTTAAAGTTAATGAAATATGTTATAAGTTTATGTTTTCAAGAAATGAACGTAAATGTGATGTTATATGAAATGGATGTTATGTTGTGGTAATTAATTCATTGAAAATAAATGTTAATTGCCATTTTATGAATGTATGACATGAACATAATGTGAAGTGAACACATCGAGACCGCGGCGTCGTTACCTATAAAAGTAAGGTTAAGTAAGCTTATTGAGGTAAGTACATTCTCAACTGCAACATGATGAGTTTAAGTTTGAAATCTATGTTCATGATGGTTTTATGATGATTTCTCATGATGATTATATATGAAATATTATTATGGAAGTTTTAAGGTATGAAGGTTTATGCATATTTTAATTATAACGTTTTTTCAAAGCATGAAAGTATAAGTATGTATATGTATCACCTAAATAAGTGTTGCACACCCAATGTTATGATATGTTTTTGATAAGTTATGATGTCATGATTGGTTTGGGATTAGCTACCCCTATCCTCTCATGGCGGCGCGCCTATGATGATGTTATGGTGCAACACTTGGGCCCTTAAGATAAAACGAATAAGTTTTAATATGGTTGATATAATGCAAGATATGTTCCTTATGAAACTGTGCCTAGTGCACTATTATGATGTTGATGATGACGTTGATGATGTTCATGAAATGTTTTAAGTTGTGAGATTTACAATGTACTTAGTAAGCGTTTGCTTATTTAAGTTTACAACATGTTGCAGATAAGGGTAAGGGAACCATGGATTAGGAGGAGGACCAAGACGGGCGTGTGAGTTAAGCAAGATAAATTGCAAGCAGAAGATGCCAAGAAAGAAAGAGATTTTTATGAAATAAACTATGATTTATAATTTTGAATATGTTTATTAATTTTGAATTTTAAGGATTTAAATTATGTTTTATAATTTTGAGAATGTTTATTTGATGGAATTTTATTATTTTATAAATTTTCTTCCACATTAAAACTGTATTTAAACAAATTTTATTTTAATCGTTCGGACTACCGATCGAGTCTGACCTACCGAAGTATGTATGCAAATTTTATTAATGTTTAAAGGATGTTTATAATCAAGTAATTTATTATTATAAAAAAATGGATTAAGTTATTATATAATGATTAAGTTATTTAAAAAAATAAAATAAAATAAAAAATAATAAAAATAAAAAAAATGCATGGATCCTGGGTTATGTTCTCAATTTATCTTTTTAATTAAATAGTTTATCTTATAAATAAAAACATTACAAAACGAAAGTAATGACATCTGTGACGTCCGTAAAAGGGTGTAACACCCGCCAAATTTTCATGTAACGGATTATGTCATGTTAATAATGACATTAAGTGTTATATTTATGATATGTGTTATGATATATAATATAATGGTGCTAACCATTTTATTTTAAGTGTTATGGCAGGTGACGCTCATGTGGAATTGATGTGCTCAAGTGTTCATGTAATTAATGTTATATGTTTAATCATAATTTTATGATAATTTAATGATTTGGATGATTTTGGTATGATTGGGCAAATCGACAGGCCAGACCATTTAGTTCGACAGGCCAAAATGATTCCCTCAGAACGGCAAGCCGATGGTATATCATCGGTAGGTCGGACTTCAGAGATCAGCAGGCCGAAGTAGGACATCGGCAGGCCGATGATAGTTTATGAGTAGTCAGTAGAAATTTCACAAAATTTGTGATTGGATGATTGGATAATAGTTTTTGATTCATTGGCACATTTATGGAATAATTTACTCATTTTAGGAAAATTAATGTTTGACTTTGAATTGATTGAATGCATTTGATAAGGTTTCCCGTTTTACAAAGACAATATGGTAACTTAAACCATTCTTGGAAGTTCTGACTTTTTCCCTCAATCCTCTCCACTTCCCCACGATTTGTGCCTTGAATTTAATCAGAAAATTTTGATTAATGTTAAAGAGTGGGACTTTCATTTTAACGTAAACAAAAATTTATTTTTGTAACACTCTTTTTCTTTCTCTCACCCTCTCACGCATTCTCATTCACGTTCTCCCTTTCTCTCTCATTCTTTCTCTCTTCATCTTGTTCATCTTTCTTCTTCTCCCTCTCAAATTCCCTGGTATTATTTGAGTATAATATTGAATTTTTGGGTGAATTCAAAAGAAGATTGAAGAGAAATTGTTTCGAGGTAAGAACTAATTTTTTTTCGATATTTCTAAACTGTATTTCTCTCCTCAATCCAACTGCAATATCTTTGTCTAGGAATTTTGTTTTGCTCTAAATTTTTAATGTTATTTATGCATGTGTTATGTGATATTCCTCCAAGTTTCACGTTATTTTGATTTTTCTATAAAAAGTTATGAATTTTCTTCTCTCTGTCACTCACTGTTGATTTATGCTAAATGGTAGTGTTGAATTGTCTCTATGTTCCGACCCTTATATCTTTGCCTACAAATTTTTGTTTGCTCTAAAATTTTAATATGATTTTCATGAATATGTTATGTGATGTTGTTTCAAATTTCGTGACATTTCGTGTTATGTAGGCTGAGATATTAATTGTTCATGGTCTACACCTCATAGAAATGTGTTGCTGATTGTTTATGTTACATAAAACGTAGTTTTTGTTTATAGAGTAAATGATTGAGAAATTTTTATAAAATGTTCACAAATATGTTAAGTAAAGGACTGGAAAGTTTGGTGATGATTTGATTAATATTTTATGTGTTATGGAGTTTTTATGGATGCTAGGTATTTAGACTGTTTAAACAGTAAATTTGTTGAACTTTTATTGTGTAATGTTTTTGTATGATTATATGATTTTATATGGTGATGAGAAATTGTGGAGGCACTGTATTATATGTTAATATGATGTCATATGAATTTTGAGGTCTAAATAAATTTATTTTAACTATTTGGGAATAATTATTGCATGTAATTCACTGTCTAAATTGTTTATGGCTATTTTTGTCTCTGCCATCTAATGCACGATTTGAGCTATACAAAATTTATTTAAAGGTGATTTTTGGATATGCCATAGTTCTATGTGTCTATTATTTCTCTTAATTTTTTTAGATTTTTCTATGGTATGAAAATGTGATAAATGGACCTGAGATAAGGATTGTTCACTGTGTTATTGTTGCTGGCAGATTTTGGTATGTAAGATATATGACTTGTTTTAAATATTATATGGAATTTTTATGACTAAAGAAAAATCATGGTGATGTGTATATATGTTAACTTTGTTCTTGCAAAATTTGGTGCTCTAATTATGTGTGTATGTTAAGTTATTAAATTTTAAATTCATGGAGGTCAGAAATATAATTGTGTTGAAAGTGTTGTTTTAATGTTTTATGGTTAATGAAAAATGTAGTATGAATTGTCATGTTTCAAGAGATGAATTTATGTATGTATGATGTTATATGAAATGGATGTTAAGTTGTGGTGATGAATTCATTGAAATTAAATGTTAATTGCCATTTTATGAATGCATGACGTGAACACAATATGAAGTGAGCACATCAAGACCGCAGCGTCGTCACCTACAAAAGTAAGGTTAAGTAAGCTTTTTGAGCTTAGTACATTTTCACCTGCAACATGATATGTTTTATAAAGGTCTGAAATTATGTTCATGATGATATCTATGATGATTTTTCATGAAGTATTAGTATGGAAGTTTTAAGGTATAAAAGTTTATGCATGTTTTGATGATAACGTTTATCAAAGCATGAAAGTATAAGTATGTATATATGTATCACCTAAATAAGTGTTGCATGCCCAATGATATGTTATGTTATGATATGATAAGTTATAATGTCATGTTTGGTTTGGGATTAGCTACTCCTCTCCTCTCATGACGGTGCGCCTATGATGATGTTATGGTGCAACACTTGGGCCCTTAAGATAAAATGAATAATGTTTTAATATGGACAATGTAAAGAAAGATATGTTCCCTATGAACATGTGCCTAGAGCACTATTATGATGATGATGATGATGTTCATGAAATGTTTTAAGCTGTGAAATTTACAAATGTACTTACTAAGCATTAGCTTATTCAAGTTTATATCATGTTGCAGATAAAGGTAAAAGAACCATGGATTAGGAAGAGGACCAAGACGGGCGTGTGAGCTAAGCAAGATGAATTGCAAATGGAAGAACGCCAAAGAAAGAGATTTTAATGAAATAATCCATGATTTACGATTTTGAGTATGTTTATTATTTTTGAATTTTAAGGATATGTTTTATAATTTTGAGAATGTTTATTTGATGGACTTTTATTATTTTATAAATTTTCTTCTGCATTTGAAACTTTAAAACTTGGTTTAAAACAAATTATTTTTATAACAGTTTGGCCTACGGACCATTACTGGTCGGACAGCCGAAGAGTTTAATCGGCCTGCTGGTTGCCATGTATCGGCCTACTAAACTTATCGAATTTAAAACCCCATTTTTGAAAAGTCTCGAGCGGCCTATCGATGGATGATCTTTGGCCTGCCGGTCGAGTTCGGCTTGGCGAAATCTAAAGTTTGGCCTGCCGAACTGTGTTCAAAGAATTTTATTAATTCTTCAAAGGTTAATTTAATTTTCAATGATATTAGCAAACTATTTACAGGATGTTTATGGAAAAGCAAATTGTTATAATTAAGAAATTTATAAATTCTCGTGAATTGTAAAAAAAAATGTATGTACAGATCTTGGGTATGCTTTTTCAAACTATGATTTCAAATACATGTTATAATTTATAATAGTTTTACTTCAATTAATGGTTAAATGAATGAATGTAACGACATCTGTGACGTCCGTAAAAGGGGGCGTTACACCAAAAGCTTTCCCCATTGTGCTAAAAAGAAAGTGGCATGATTTACTAGAACTAATGACACCAACATTTACATTTACATGTTTTTGCCTCAAAAAAAATAATGTTTAGACTAAACCCCTATACAATGATCTTGTCATTGATAACTAAAATTTATTTCATTTCTTAATATGATTTTCAACTATTTCATGATCATAAAGAAACCAATTTGAAGACCTTTTCACCCCATACCACTTAATATAGAGTTAAACCTAAATCTCCAAGTTAGCAAGGTCCAAGATTCATATATTTTTAAGCCGCAAATCTCACAAGGGAACAATTTGTCATTTGCCTAAAATCAATATAGTCAAATAAGATCATTTTACATCATCTGTAACACATTGTCCAACTTTCAAAAAAACTTAGAACCTTAAAGTCTCAATCACCATGCTAAAGACTGGGAATATCAAAATCAATAAATCAAAAGGACTTCAACATTTTCATCAACACTCATCTCATCCAACATTTACCATGAACTTATCAGTCTCTTAATCCCAATAGCTGCAAGTTGAAGTTTGTCACATAGCCAACACAAATTCAACCCACATGGATACTCTTCTCACAACATAAAGAACAAAATCTAAAGATAAGCTTCACTCATCTTTCTTCACCTAAATAATTATTAAACCCCAAATACATGTTAAAAATGCATTACATAAGGGACTAATATCGCTTGAAGCTATAAGTCACTAGATAATATAAAAATAGGTAAATAGGCTTTGAAAACTAGTTGTATTTTGTTCAAATTCAAAAATATAACTAAAATAAATAAATAGCATCATCAATAGATAGCCAAAATCTAAGAGAAACTAAATTCTAGTAGGGAAAGAACAAGATAACACGGACGAATATGAAAAAAAATCAACTATGAAGGTGGACATCAAACTTATTAGCCTAACTTCTTAGTGCATGGAGTTTACATTTCAAATGATTATCTCCCAGTAGTTGACTCAAACCAATCAAGACCCAACAAGTAAATTCTAAAGAACTTAAAACTATCACTCTAATACCTAATTATCATGCGCCAAAACCGCGGGTAGTGACTTAATTGAAAGGAATATTTCTAAACATTTAGAAGGTCGAAAATACTCGAAAACTATAGTGGGGTTCATAAAATTGATAAAGATTCCTTGAATATGCTCCAGAACTTTAATACTAAATAAAAAAATAAATACAAATAGAAAAATTAAAATGAGAATATACTAAATTTGAATGAATATCAAATAAATGAAAAATTACAACTATGCAGTTTTAGTCAAAGTGAATAGAAATAAAAATAAATTCAAATAACAACTTAAACAAGGTTTATAAATAACCAATTATCCACTAGGAATGTGCATGCCATGTATCATCCATGAACTAAGAAAATTAAAGGGAGAATACCGATCGTACAACAAGAAATGTCAGCAACCTTCCTGGAGGTCAAGAATCAATTCGACTAGCCTGAAAGGGAAAAGCATGAGGAGGATGAGCACACAGTGCCCAATAAGAAATCTATTACTTGCCCCTTAGTTTTTCATATCATTAGTACATCATCTATAAAATTCTCATAAAATTATTTAAAAAAAAAAATCTTATGTCAATATAAGAAAAATTCATTAAGTTCGTAGTGCCTTAAACCAATCAATAACTAAAAAATTTATAACCGTCATCCCAAATTCTCCTACACACATCCAGGGTTGTTAATGAACTAAATGAAAGAAAAAAAAAGATCATAATAAGATCTGTCATGCCCTAAATGAACACTCTATGTCCGTCATGCCCTGAAGGAGCACCCCGTAAGATAGACCACAAGTATTGATGGTACCAAAAATATGTATGTTCCAACAAATGAGTATCCCGTGGGATATCGCTTGGAGAAACACATTGAATGGCCATAAGAATTGTCTGCCATGCTATGTATGGTCTCAACATATATTAGATTTGGTTATAACCCATCTAGCTACTAAAATCCCATCCTAAATCATTCTACCCACGTTAGTCAATTTTGATGAATTTTTGGTAGCATAACGGCTTAATTTTCTCAAAACTAAAATTTTAAACCTAAAGGAAAATGATTTACAATTACATTGTTGTGTGCTATAACTTCAACACACCACCTAGAGCAATTTTATTATATAAAAATACTAGATTTCACCCAATATCATCCACCTTAATCAAATCATTAAAAAAAATTGATTTTTAGGGCCAAACTGATATATCGTATTATTGTTCCTAAACTTAGATCAAAATAAACATTTTATGTATCCGTCATATGAATAAAACCTAACTCAAGATGGAAATATATATAAGGCCAATTTAATAACAAATTTTTAGGTAACAACAACACCAACACCAACAACAACAACAATAATAATAACAATAACGATGACAATAATACTATTAAGAACAAAAAACAACAACAGCAATAATAATATCAATAACAATGATAGGAACAACAACAACAAAAATAACATAAAGTTCAATAAGTAACATATTAAAATTCTGTATGATTAAATTTCAAATTCCAAACTTATTGACCAATGAAATAAAATATCACGAGAGATGAGTAATAGAGTTTCTACCGACTTGGTTGATGGCATTTGGTGGCAAAAAGATCTAAAACGCAGTCGTTGTTGAAACTTTGAATTGCCAATTGTACCTTTGGAATTCTATCTCACAAATTAGACACCATAAACGTGTCCAAAACGTCAAAAATAGGCCAAAATGACATCTTCTCTAATTTGGCAGTCGGGGTCAACTGTTGACTATCGTTGACCGTGTTGACCAAGCTTGACTGATGAGGCAGCGGCAGAGATCAGTACCAAAATGAAGATCTCGACGCTAGGATTGCCATTCCAAAGTTGGTTTTTAAAACGGGGCTTGGTTCATCAAAAAATGACACAAAACCGTCAAAGGAAATAGTGGAGGCTTAGATTTTTTTGGCGACAATTCAACCAAAAAGGGACTGGGTCATTTTCTCCTCAACGGGAAGAGCATCATGGTACAAATGGCTAGAGGAATGAAGGCCAAGCGGCACTGGAATCACATGGTGAAGTTTGAAACTTCAAACTTCCCATGGCGAGTGGCAGGGTGACAGGCTGGTGGCTGGGTCTCTAAGTAGTGGCTCTCATAGTGGGCTAGGGCATGCAGCCAACAACCGCCTAGGTTTGATGGGCAATGGCACACTAAAGAACGAAGAAAAGAAGAGAAAGAAAAAGGAAAAGAAAAAGAAGAGAAAAAGAGTGGTGGGGGGATCACGTGGGAGGGCCTAGTCTTATGATCAGATTTTTTTTAAGAACTTTCTAAAATAAACTTTCTATCCCAAAGTTATTAAAAATTTCAAATTTGCCCAAAAATTTTGAAATCTTTTTCAATTAAAACCATAGGTTTTACAATATTGACATAAAGTTTCTTGTTAAAGACAAAGTTCAGAGTATTTAGGTATCAATTGAACATATTATTACAAATCTCTTAGATATGGATCAGTTCCCTAAGGGTTTACTACCTAAATTGTTTCATGAGCATGTATCTCTCATGAGTCTGGTTTATGTTGATAATATGCTTGTATAGTGGGGGTATGTTTGCTTATGTTCAAATATTAATTGATTCGTTTTTCCTAATTACACTTAAATATTATACTTTTTTAATTTGTTGCAAACTCTAAAGTAAAGTGATGTTCTTTCAATTGAAGTTACACAATAAGTCTTGAAACTGTTATTTAACTCTTTTAAATTATTAAGTAGGACTAGTTTGAAATAGGAAAGATATGGCATCATATATATTACATGAAATTTCCATACTACATGGCCAGACTTGATCCATGTCATTAATTATACTCACATTATGACCGTTGATGGGTCTAGTTACAGAAATCATGACGAAGATCACTTTGAACATATATTGATAATACTGATGGATCAGATTATTTAGAGATGGTGTTCAGTCTAGATAGCAAATATTGAGGTCATTAAATTTTTTGCAATGTACAATTGTTGAATGAGGTATGTAGCCCGAGTAACAGATTGTTGGGAAATTTCTAATGGTCATATTATTAATTG
Organism: Artocarpus hirsutus; assembly: GCA_946598075.1. Taxonomy (NCBI): domain Eukaryota; kingdom Viridiplantae; phylum Streptophyta; class Magnoliopsida; order Rosales; family Moraceae; genus Artocarpus; species Artocarpus hirsutus. Next base: position 16,143 of record CAMOHE010051864.1, on the reverse strand, counting down.
TGCATCATATGTTATCTAATTTTTAGCCTTTAGAGGGTAGCAGTTAGGTTAATGAAAGATTGGGCTTTAAAGACATGTCTTAAGTGGTATGAGCTTTGTAATGTATAGTGAAAAATTATTTTATTTTGTTATTCATGACTTGATAATAAATAAAATAAAATACACTATAGAAATACATAGGTTATTGTCTCCAGTCTAAACATAATATTACTATTTTACTAATATTTCATCACTAAGTGAATTAAGGTTTTCTTTGCGATATAAAGTTTCTAACATTCGAGACTGATAACCCATTTTTTGTTTCTTAATGGATTCAAGTATGTCTACCAAAAAAATTTCTTGATGATTTATTATGTGATTTTGGTATGGTGAATAAATAAATTAACACCTTCATTTCAATTCTCCAATAGCTTTGCCTTGTCTTTTGATTTCTAGGCTTCAGCATCGTAGTGTATGAAAACCATTGTCGTGGCACTGAGTTCTTGAGCATTAAACCCTAAAATATATCCTTTTCTTCCTTTTTATTATGTGATAAATGTGCCTTTTGTAAGCTGAATGTGAAATATAGAAAAAGAGGCTAAAGAAAGAGCAAAATAAGTGGCGAGAACTTGAATTCTCAAGAGAGAAGATAACTTTTGCTATTTGAGGATAAAAGTAAAAGGTGTGAGAAAAGGTGAGGAAAATAATAATCACGCCAACACTTCACATACATTTTGGTAGAATGCACTTGAGGATTATTCTTACTGGCTAGAGGACTATGCTAGTTTGAAATATTAAGGTGTGTTTGTGTTCATTAAAAATCATTTAAAGGCCTTTAATTTGTGACTCAAGTTAATGATGTCATATAATTCTCTCTCACACACACACATTGAAAGTGCATAAGCTTAATTGTTTCAAACATAGGCTGAATGATAAAGTGAAATGTTTTGTGCTAATAAATTAATCAGCTTAAATTTGAAGAATTCTCTTGTTTCATGACTTTATAGTTTAGTGGTTCTACTTTGAAATCATTTATCAGTTGTATGTACAGTCCATGCTTGACCTTTTCTGTGTACACACTGCACTCATTATCACACTGCATTATCTTCTGATCAACAATGCTTTATTATGAGATGATAGTTCTGTTCCTACACTGCACTTGTTCTTGCTTGTTATGTCGACGTAGTAGCTCATGGAGTAACTTCATCCCACAATGAACACATTTTCTCGTTTGTCAGCACATTGTTTTGTATGATACTTGTTCACAAATATTTTTGATGATGTCTTTTGAATTTCACTAATACATGCTTTTGACACATCAAACAATGTTATAAGTTCAATGTGCAGGTACAAAAGATCTCAAGAGACAAAAGACTCATAACGTCAATTGACGTCTTTCCATTATGAAATGGAGGATTACATGGACTTTATCTAATTTCCTCTAACTATATGTCTTCTTGTGCTCTTATTTCTTTTATGTTTGTCCCTTGTACATCCATGATATGTAGGACAAGTCTCATTGACTCCAACTCTTATATTTGAACTTTCACGAAGATCAAACATACTGAGAACATGACACCTACTGAAAGGGAGTTATCTAGACAAAAGCCCAAACTTGTTGATAGTCCTATATTCTACATATACTTGCACATCAATTAAAACTGTGTAAATGGATGATAAAAATCTGCACCAGCCCAATTATCAAAAGTGCTAACCATAGGGGAGGAATCTTTGAGTGAGAAGGAGACTTCAAAGGAAGAAAAAAGCCCCTGTTTCGCCAGCTTCAGTGATTTCAGGAACTATGCAAATAGCTCTTGTATTAGTTCAACTAGCCAAGTCTATATAGATGACCATTGCACCTCAATACACTATGCTGACGTAGCAACAAGGCAGTTGCAATTCCACCAACCACCAGAAGATCTGAGCGTCTCAAATGATCTTCTTTGTTTTTAAATTTTTTCTCCTGCTAAGACAATATTTTTCTATTTGCTTGTTGCCTTTCTTAGCTTATTTTGTTTTCTACTCCTTATTTGCTAAGGTGGTTTTTGCTTCGACCTCCTTACATCAAAAAGGGGGATAACTAACTCAAAGTTTCATGGGGAGCTTTTATTTAGGAGGTGTAGTTTTATTTTTGTTAGGGGGAGGGAGTTGGTTTTGTTCGCTGTTACTCATTATTATGATCAAATTTTTGATGTTTACCTAATTGTTCTTGATGTAACTATGTTTTTGTAGGGATTGAGTTTTGATCCCAACCAAGTCAAAAGGGGAGATTGTTAGGATTTTGAACCCTACACCTATACATCTTTACACATGAATTTGTGTTGCGTTCTTGGGATCAAAAGAGTTTGAATTTGAATTAATTTCTTGCAGTTTTTGTTATTGGTTATAGGATTTGTACTGTTTAATTTTCAAATTAACTCTATCTGCTTTGGTTGCTTGTGTGGAAAGTCAATCTAAATTTTGAAGTTTAAATCAGATTACATGGTCAGTTGGAAAAAGGAATAATTCAAGGATTATTCAAATGATCTAGCAGGAAGTTTTTTAGAATTTAAATTTGAATTTATACTGTAGATTTCCTTATCTTTTGAAGTCAAATTTTGGATAAGCTAATTTGTACTTAAATGAGTTTAGGTTCATTAATCAATTGGCTTAACTTTATCTACAAGTTTCTTCGTGAAGTTTCTTTGATAAGATCAAACTATATTTGAGATTTAAAGGGAGAAACTAACAAATCTTTTTTGCAGTTTAAATTTTTTTGAATCATAGTTTTTCAACAGTGCGTGTCAACAATTAGCAAAGATTGCTGACATGGCAACATGCACAAAGATCGCGAACCGTTAACACAACTGTTTTTAGAATTTTAGTTCAACAAGAATCATGCTTATCTTTAGCAACTGAGTTCTATTTTTTATTGAATTTGACCCTATGATTAAATGGATGTATCTAGACACTTTCCAAGCCTAGGTTTTGCTTATTTAAGGAGGTCGACTTGTGACTTTCAAGTTAGAGCTTCCAAGTAAAAGAAAACCAGAGTAAAAAACTTAAAGTTTTTAGACTTTAAAAAATAGTTCTCTACCATGTGTTGCCTTAGCGTATTTGTTCTAATTCAAAAAGTCCAAGGAGTAGCTATACATGGATTGAAGGCTTGGAGTATGTTAGTTAGAGGGAAGGCGAGCAAAGTTGACTTGGAGTAAGACAAAGAATTTGAACAAAGGCAAGTTGTAGAAGGAGATATCATGAGTTTGAACATTGGTATAAATTCTAGGCTTTCTAGTAGTTCTAGTCCTTAGAATCATAATTACGTATTAATGAACCCTTTTTATATCTGGTGTGAGGTAGCACCCATGATTTTTATGTTGGAATTAAATCCAATTTTGGGCTAATATATTAAATAGATATGTATTATAGGCTATCATATAAGGTTAGCCTAATTAAAGTGATCATTTTGGGTTTTAGGCTTTTAATTTATTATTAAGTGTAGGCCTCCTATGTGTAGAGACCAAAATATGATTACAAATTTTATAATAGACGAAATTGGTAATTAAGGGTAACTATTAGTTTATTAGTTATATAAACTGGTTATGGTCCCCATATTCACATATGGGGATGTTCGGTTCTTGTCCTATTTAAGGAAACAAATAAGTTGGAAGTAAGTTTAGAAATTTGCATGCTTATAGGATATCCAAAAGGGACTAAAGGGGGTTATTTCTATAACCCAAAGGAAAATAAAGTCATGGTTTTAACTAATACAACATCACAAGAGGAAAGTTACATGGATGACTTTAAGCCTCGATGTAAAGTGGTGCTTGAGGAGTTAGCAGTGATTCAATCACTCCGGGGGTTCCAAATGAAATCGTTCCAATTAGTATAGAAAAACCAATTGAACCTGAACAACAACCTAAGAGGCTTTGTCGTAGTGGGAGGATCAGGCATCAACCTAAGAGGTATATGTTTAATGGTGAGGCCTTCTTGGCTGAACCTGCTGAACATAACAGGGATTCTTACATTTACGAAAAGGGTACAGAGGATGTTGATTTGAAACTCTAGACAGAGGCCATGAACACAAAGATGAAGTCTATGGAGACTAATCAAGTCTAGAAGCTTGTGGATCTTCCCAAAGGAGTAAAACCCATAGGGTATAAATGGATCTATAAGAGAAAGAGAGGAGTAGATGGAAAAGTCAAAACCTATAAGACTAGACTAGTAGCTAAGTGATACATGCAAAAGGAAGGAATCGATTATGAGGAAACCTTTTACCTTTAGCCATGCTTAAGTCCACTCACATTCTCTTGTCTATAACTGCTGCTCTTGACTATGAATATGGATGTCAAGACGGCCTTTTTAAAGGGCTATCTTGATAAATCCATATATATGGTATAGCCAAATAGGTTCAAGGCTAAAGGTCAGGGGGTAAGTTTTGTAAGCTGCTAAAGTCAATTTATGGACTTAAGCAGGCTTCTCGTTCTTGGAAGATAAGATTTAATCAAGTGATCAAGACTTATGGGTTCGAACAAAAGATAGACAAACCATGTGTTAACAAACACATTAAGGATGGAAACGTGGTTTTTCTATTTCTTTAAATAGATGACATTCTGCTAATTGGCAATGACATTGGGGTGTTATCATCAGTCAAGTTACGGTTGACCAAGCAATTTGACATGAAGGACTTGGGTGAGGCTAATTTTATTCTCGGTATGTAGAACTTTTAGGTTAGGAAGAGCATAATGATAGCTTTGTCTCAAGCGGGTTACATAGACAAAATTCTCAATAGGTTTTCAACGTAGGATTCCAAGAAAAATGGGCAACCTCTAGGTCTAGAATTACTCTTTCGAAGAAAGACTCACCGAAGTCTAATGAAGAAAGAGAATACATGAAGAAGGTGCCTTATACTTCAACGATAGGTAGTCTCATATATGCCATACTTTGCACACGATAAGATATTTATTATACGGTCGGGATTGTAAGTCTATTTCAGGTAGATTCAAGACCGAACCATTAGGTTGCGGTCAAGCATATTTTTAAGTACCTGAGAATGACTCAAGGGTATATGCTTGTATATTTGGGTGAGGATTTAATACCTATCAGATATACTGACTCAGATTTTCAATCCTGTCCAAATTCGAGGAGATCGACTTTTGGTTTTATGTTTACTTTAGGTGGTGGTGCCATTGTTTGGAGAAGTGTGAAACAAGATTGCACTTAAAATTCAATAATAGAGGCCGAGTATGTGGTAGCTAGTGATGCTTCTAAAGAAGTAGTGTGGCTATGTAAGTTCCTTAGGGATCTTGAGGTAGTTCATGGTATGGATAAGGTGGTATCGTTGTACTGTGATAACAATGTGGCAGTAGCTAATGCTAAGGAACCAAGATTTCACAAGTAAGCATATTGATCAAAAGTATCATGTAATAAAGGACTTTGTTGAGGACGGGATTCTTATAGTATGCAAAATCACATCAGAGAACAATTTAGCTAATCCATTCATAAAGACACTAACTGGGAGAGTCTTCGAGAGGCATGTGGAGGCTATGGGGATACGAGATATGTCATATTTACTCTCTTAGTGTAAGTGGGAGATTGTTAGACATGTATGCCCTAAGGAGTAAAAATGTAATATGTTTTTGGAGACAATTTTATCAATAAAGAATTTATTTATTATTTAAATACCAAATGTTGTCCTCTTTACATTTATATTTGTCAAATGTATAATAAGCAAACAAAAGTCTAAGACTATCGGTCTAAACCTTTAAGAATGAAGCATAAAATAGACAGATTATGTGGAAGACATGATTCTTAAGGTGATCGTCTAAATCATAAGATCTAAAATCAAGGGAATAAAGTTGGACATTTTATTCATGCAAAGATTGTTATGTTGTCTATATCCCTAATTGGAGATAGTTTGTCTTGGCCATCAAAGTTGGACTTTGCAAATAGAAGCATTGGTACATTGTCATAAGTGACGATGCATTGGATTAGGACATAAAGTATATTTGATTTGGATTAATAATTATGTCTCGGCAAATTAATTTCACTTTAGACAATCATATATGTTTTATCTTAATCCTAAGATGCATAGTGGGCCCATTATCTTGACTTATATCTTTTGATATACCAAAGGGTGACATCCACATTTTATGTTGGTATGCATGCCGATATGTTGGAGACATGACTCTTGATAGCATAGACCTGTTATTCATAGATATAGAATCCACAGCTCCTCTTTAGGAGTCGATGATATCCTTTTATATGCGTTATCTTGTAATTGAAAAACTAGAGCGTTTAACCATTTGGATACATAGGTGTAACCAAATCGTATATTGTCTTTGGATGGTAAGTTTTTCGATGGTGAGATAATGAAACGTAAGAAAAAAATAATTAAGAAGGTAAGATAGAATTTATCCTTAAGTCAATTATGGATATTCCATAGGGATATAATACATCATGATATGTCATGGATACTTAGCTATTTGGGCTTTATAATTTTATATAGTTTGAAAGTACATCTCTAAACTTTTAGTAGAGTAGCATTAGAGTTAATAATTATGAAATGTATATTTAGGATATTGGGTTTCATAATTATCGAGAGCTTGAACAATATAGGTCATCAGGTCCTCTTTATTAGCTCATAATTAATCTTGTAATGATACAGCATGCTTTTCTAATAAATTGGTGGCTTATGCTAAATTATTAAATTGGCTGAAATTCGATAGGATCTATTAATTCATATCTGTTTATCGGTTGATTTAATTTTACAAATCAAATCAAGATAAACTTGTTGAATTATCTGGAATATTTATTTTCCTAGAGATTATCTAGATATGGTTTTTTTAATCATATAACCTCCCTATTGCATTATTTGAATTAAAACTGAGACTTCATCTTAAGAATCTCGAGTGGAAAATAAAAGATTCGCAGAGATCATTTATCGTAAGTTCATTGGGAAAGAGCTATACATTATGCGCCCACATGCACTCCGATCGTGGATAGAAAATAGCAAAAAAGACCAGTTAATTGAGGCTCTTTTGGAATGTTCTTCTCTTCATCAATTGCAACAACTTTTTAGGAAATAAAGTTTATAAGATCTAGTTAATTTATGCATATAGCGTGTCAAACTTGTGTTTTGGTAATTACTCTAATACAAAATTTTAAAATTCTACTACGTACTATTTTTCCAAGAAACCCATGACAAGAAAATTTGGGAAAGGTGCAGGCTACACCTGCAACAATAAGAAAAAAAATTTGAAGAGGCTCATGGCACAAAGAAAATAGAGGGGTAGGTTTAGGATCTAGGTTGGGTCCACCTGACTTAGTTCAACCCTAACCCAGTCAAAGTTGACCTGTTAACATTGATAGGTTGACTTTGACTAATTTTTTATTATTTTTTTTTTAATTTTGGTCATTTTAGTCAAATTTTGAATTTAAATATTGGTATTTATATATATATATATTGAGATGAATTAATTGAAGCAACATGTCACCAAAGTGATCTCTCGTGTGAAAATTAATTTGTTTCGAGATATAAACGGCTATGTCTATGTAACTTATGTGAATATTGATCAGCCCAAAGGAAGGCCAATATTTGACAAAATTGTATGTACACCTATGGTAATAAACACATGATTATTATTCAATATTATATGTAAACAATAAATCAGCCCAAATGAAGATTTAGTGTTTATCATGTCCTCAGTATCAATGTTTGATTACTACACGAAGATATCACTTACAAGTTAATATTTCTATCTAAAGACTAAATATTAATAGAGTGTCTGATATCTTGAAATGGGGTTACATTTATTTGGTTTATCATTGTTATTTTGGATTCTTATATGAGCCTTTTTTTGTTTGTTATATTGTTCTCTGATTTAGCTATTAGTTATACTTCAAATTACTACCAACATCAATTTCATTACTATACTGAATGGTAGCAACTTCAAATCATGGCAAGAAAACCTCCTTAAAGTTGTTAGAGTCATGGATCTCGACCTTGCATTAAGAGTTCCTTCTTCGACACCTTTTATAGATAAAAGTTCCTCTAATGAAAAGAGGGACATGGAATGGGTGGGAGATATCAAATTGCAAGTGTACAACGATCATAAAGAAGGCCATATTGGAAGCATTCAGAGGCACTATATCAGAAACGATAAAGACAACCAAAGTGTTCTTTGAAGACATTGAGACGAGATTTGCCAAAGATGAAAAGGCTGAAACAAGTACACTTTTGGTAAGCACATCAATGACATGTAGAAGTAAAGGGAATATCAGAGAGTACATCATGAAGATGCCTCATCTTGCTTCAAAGTTGAGAGTACTTAAGCTTGACCTCTCTAAGGACTCGCTTCTTCATTTGGTTCTCATATCTCTTCCCAAATAATTCAATCAGTTCAATGTGAACTATAACTGTCAAAAGGTGACTTGGATTCCTAATGAGCTCATCTCACATTGTGTGCAATAATAGAAAAGGCTAAAGCAAGAAAAGATAGAAAATGCTCATTTGGCAAATACTTCTAAGGACAAAGGGAAGAAAAGAAAGAAGGACAAGGAAGATGTAGTTACAGCACGTAAAAAAAAAAGTCCGGATGATCCAAAAAGTACTGGTCGTTTCTTTTGTGTAACTAAAGGTCATAAGAAGAAGCATTACACCAACTACCATACTTGGCATGCTAAGAAAGGTATGCTTCTTAATTTGGTTTGTTTTGAGTTTAATTTAACGTTGGTACCTAAACACACTTAGTGAATAGATTCTAGTGCAAATACTCACGTCAATGTGTCTATGCAGGGTTACCTGAGATGCCGAGAGCCATGTAAAGGTAAAAGATACATCTCTATAGGTGATGGCAAGAAGGTTGAAGTTAAAGCATTAGAAAAATTCAAATTATTGTTAAAGACTGAATTTTCTTTAGATTTTGATGGGACATTAATTGTACCATCTTTTATATGGAATTTGATTTCGATTTCTACTTTGGACAAATCTAGTTATTCTTATTCATTTGGAAATGTAAAATTTTAGTTTGATTCATGATTCAAAATTGGTTGCTTTTGATTCTTTTTCAAGTTACAATAATCTTTATTTAATTGATACAATTGCTTCATTTAATGAATCCCTATAGTTAATTCAGCTACGTTATGGTGCAAGAGATTAGGTCATATCTCTAGAAGGAGAATGAAAGACTTCTATTAGACAAAATTCTAGACCTCTTAAATTCTAAAAATTTTGATGTTTGTGTTAACCATATAAAGGGGAAACAAACCAATAAAAGAAGATTTGAAGCCAATAGGACTTTGAATGTCTTTGAACTTATACATTTGGATATTTGTAGGCTATTCCCTATGGTTTTTTGGAATGGTCAATAATATTTTATAATGTTCATAAATGATTTTTCTAGATATGGCCACATATATCTCATTCATGTAAAGTCACAATTGCTGGATATGTTCAAAAATTATAAAGCCAAAGTTGAGAACCAATTCAACAAAAAGATTAAAAGCATTAGATCTTACCGTGGTAGTGAGTATTATGGAAGATATGACAATTCAAGTGAACAACGTCCTGAACCATTTGCTAAATTCCTAGAGGAATGCGGTATCCTCCTATAATACAGTATGTTGGGTTCACCCACTATGAATGGTGTTGCTGAAAGATGAAATAGGATACTTAAGGACATAGTAAAGAGTATGATTTCTCATTTTACTTTGCCAAAATCACTCTAGGAAGAAGCACTTAGGACTGCAGAGTATACTCTTGATAGGGTTCCAACTAAAGCAACTGCTAAAACCCCTTATGAACTTTGGATGGGTAAGAAGCCTAGTTTAAATTATTTGCATGCTTGGGGATGTCCTGCCAAGACAAGGCCTTATAGACCTAATGAAAAGAAACTGGACTCAAGAACGGTAAGTTGTTATTTTATTGATACTCTAAAAGTCCAAGGGTACAAGTTTTATGATCCCACAACTAAGTTGATTTTTGAGATGGGAAATGCCCAATTCTTTGAAGATGTCGAGTTTGTAGGGGGAGATAAGATTAGGAACTTTATCTTTGAAGAGGAATATGTTAATATTCCCATAGCTATTATTGACATTGATCAGGTTCCTATTCTTGACATTGTTCAAGAAGTAGATCCAAATTAAGACAATGTCAGAGAACCTCCCATTCAAGAAATTGTTCTAGAAAAACAATATCTACTGCCTCAAAAACCTATGCCATTAAGGAGATCCATAAGAGAAAGAAGAAGTGTAGTACCAGATGATTATATTATATTTCTCCATAAACATAAGTTTGACATTGGTGTGGTGGAAAATGATCCAATCAACTTCCGTTAAACCATGAAAAGTTTTGAATCTCAAGAATGGATTGATACCATGAATGAGAAGATAAAGTCCATGAAGGACAATGACATTTGAGATCTTGTCCCATTCCTGAAGGAGCAAAACCTAGCTATAGTTGCATATGGATATTTAAGACTAAGAGGGATTCAAATGCGATGTAGATAGGTAACTTTTTCTCTGATTTTATTGAAAGACTCTTTTAGGACAATAATGGCACTTGTGCCACATTTTTACCTTGAACTTCATTAGATGGATTTTAAGATTGCATTTCTCAATGGCGATATTGATGAAACAACCTATATGGTAAAGCCAAAAAAATTTTTATCAAGAGATGCAAAAAAGATGGTTTGTAAGTTGAAGAAATCTATCTATGGGCTTAAGCAAGCTTCTTGTCAATGGTATTACAAATTTCATTAAGTTATCATCTCGTTCGATTTTGAGATAAATGTGTTAATTGTTGTATTTACTACAAGTTTAGTGGGAGTAAGTATATTTTTCTAGTTTTATATGTTGATGACATTTTGCTTGGCAGTAATAATATAGGCTTATTGTGCAAAACTAAGAGATTTCTATCAAAGAAATCTGAGATAAAGTATCTTGGTGACACCTCTTTTGTGTTGGGCATACAAAAACACTGGGATCCTTCTTAGGGCAATTCTTAGATTATCACAAAAAGGCTATATCGAAAAGGTTCTTAAGAAATATGACATGTAAGACTACAAACCAAGTGGTACCCCTATGGCTAAAGGAGACAAGTTTAGTCTTAATTAGTATTCTAAGAATGATTTTGAGATTCAAGAAATACAAAAGATTCCTTATGTGTCAATATTAGAGAGTTTGACATATGCTCAGGTTTATGAGGTAGATACTTAAGCAACCTTGGAAAGAATCACTAGATAATAACCAACCAAGTCATAAGGTATTTACAGAAAATAAAGGACTACATGCTCACGTATCGAAGGTTAGATCAGCTAAAGATTGTTGCGTATGTTGACTCCGATTATGTTAGATGCCAAGATAGTATGAAATCTACGTCATGCTATGTCTACCTTCTAGCTGGAGTTGTTGTCTCCTAAAAAAGTGCTAAGCAGTCTCTTATAGTCTCTTTTACCATGACAGTAGAGTTCATAGTGTATTATAAGGCATCCAATCATGCAATATGCTATGGAATTTTGTCACGAGGCTACATATAATAGAAAATATTGAAATATCACACAAGTTATTTTGTGACAATAAGTCGGTAGTTCTATATTCTAACAACAATAGCAACTCGATGAAGTCAAAGCATATAGACATCAAGTTCCTGGTTGTTAAAGAAAGAGTTCAGAGTAGACAATTATCTATAAAGCACATCGATACAAACTCCATGATTATAGATTTGCTTACTAAAGGATTACTACCCAAAATGTTTCATGAGCACACTGCTTGTATGGGCGTCATGTCTTTTAAGGATATTCAGTTTTAGTGGGAGTTTGTAACTTTAGATGCTTTTCTAATATGAACACATTATCAAGTATTTTAGTTTATTGATATTTTGAGGTTATTTTCTATAGAAATAAAGTCTTAGTTTATTCACACTCTTATTTTGGTATGATTTGACCTCACTAAAGTTTTAAGGTGGACTAGTTAGAAATAGGCATGTTAAGATCACATTGCATGAAATTTTCATGCTATAATCCATGCTTGATCTTTGTCATTAGTTGTATTGGTATATGTGATCATTGACGAGTCTAGTTATGACATATGTGATAAAGGTCTTTTTGGTCCTATATTGACATAGTTAATAGACAAGACTTTGAGATGTATACGGTTTTGATAGCAATATTCATTAGCTCATAAGGTATAATTCACATTTATAGAGTTGCATATATAGTGTAAATGGGAGATTGTTGAAATGAAATCCAATTATGGACTAATATATTAAATAAATATGTATTATAGGCTATCAGATAGAGTTGGCCTAATTAAAGTGATCAATTTAGGTTTTGGGCTTTTAAGGCATCATTAAGTATGGGCCTTCTATGTATAGCGACCAAAATATAATTACTCATTTTATAATGGGCTAAATTGATAATTACGGATGACTGTTAAAGTTAGCAGTTATATAAAAAGGCTGTAGTCTCCAAGTCAGTACGTACATTTTCTTTTTATCACCCCATCTACAGAAAGATTAGAGAGGCATTCTCTAAAGGAAGACTTATATATCAAACTTAGAATATCCTCAACTTATAGACTCAGGAATCACAGTTCTAGTCCATGAATTCAGGTTAGCTTTTATATCTCATTAATTCTCTTGGTAATTTGACATGAATGATTCGGACTGATGATGGTTTTCATCACAAAATTAAAGTTCTTTCATTTTTCCTATAATGGTTTTTTATCACTATATTCATCTTTTTAATTTCTGCATATTTCATTTACATAGTTTTTATATTTAGTTATTGTTTATATAGAGTACCATTATATTTAGTTATTGTTTATATAGAGTACCATTAATGTGTTTTATGGGCATAAAATACTATTTGTTTTGTCCGTTAGGTCCTTGTAGGAGGCATTTTCGATACATCACTTCTCTGCTTGAATTTTTGCGTAGTTTTATGCTTTTCTAGATTTTTCTCATTACGTGTGGAGTATCTGTATGACTTGTCCCTCTTCTTATTTGGGCCCATCACGGATATTTTCCGTTTGTTCCCATGTAATTGACAACTATCTGCGATTAGGGCGTGTAAAATTCTTCACAAATATGTGATCACATGCCGCGTCTTGAGGGTTGTAGACAAAGACAAAATAGGTAGCTCGATGCCTCCCGGTGCGATCACTATTTACATTATTATTTTATGTGGAAATGGATACGTAAAGTACAAACGAGGCTGATACGTCTTGCACATGGCTTTAATTTATGAAGAACTATTCCACAAAAAATTTTAATCTGAACTAAATATTTTAACATTACCTTTATTGCTGTTGGTTATGCTTACAAATATGGATTGAACGACATTTTCTCTGTAAAGCAACCTTGCCTATGTTATTTGTGTTGCTTCCAACACGTAGCATGGCGGTTCCTTGAAAATTTACTATATACAAAATTGCCATAGTTGATCATAAACTTCATAATTTCGCATATTTATAAGGTAATCAAGTGGTTGATAAACTACTGTTGAAAGCTGTTCATTTACAGACTTCAAAATGTAGCTTGATTTCTATAGGTAGTTGGTTTCCAGAGTCATTGCGGAGCTTCTTATCTATTCACTTAATGTTGCTGAGTTTGAGTATTCCTTTATTATTATTATTATTATTATTATGGGGTTTTACTTGAAACGTTTTAATTAGGCTCAAAGTGTACTGTAGCATGGGAATAGTCCGCTACTTATTTTATTCAACGCATCTTCCACAAGAATTTAATTTAAGGTTATTTACCTTTTTATATTATTTTAGGTTTATTTAAACACTATAAGGCCGTTTGGTATTGTTTTCAAAATATATGAAAATGTTTTTCGTTTGAAAAATAGGAATTTTTTGAAAATTATGTTGAGAGTGTTTTTAAAATTTTTATCTTAAAAAACGTGCATAAACATTTTTAAAAATTCTAATAACAAAACCAATGGAGCCTGTACTTTTAATTTTTGATCTTATCGAAATGTATATCTTTAAACCAGATTCAATACACAAATTTATATCTTTTGAATAATAAATCTTTAGTTTTGACACGTAAAATGCCCAAACTACCTTAAAATTAAAAAATAAGAGAACTTTAAACACTTTTAAAAAAACTTTATACATTTTTTACTTCAAAAATATTTAAAATATCCCAAAAATAGGTGCTTTGTCTTTTTTTTTCTTATTTTTTGAAAATTTTAATTTTGTTTTCTTTTACTTAAATAAATGTTAAAATTAACTATTGACTAAAATAATATATAAATTTATGCATTAAATATAATTTTAAGGTATATATTTTATAAGATCAAAAGTAAAAGTTATCACTTTTTAATTAATCTAAAAAGTAGGTATAAAAATTATCTCATTAATTTACAGATACACTTATCCAAAAAAAAAAACTAATACTAATCTTTGAACCATGCATCTTTGACATTTATTATTTTATGTCTTGTACGCTGTACTATCTCTGAATGTACAATTAAAGCTATTCCACCTTCAACTCGCCTTTTAGATAAAGCTACATTGTATGGCAGTTTTCAGTCCGGCTACCCTACAACACGGCATTTGTAAAATTTTTCTTAAAAACAAATCATAATTAATTATTCAATATTCATTTTGTTGAACTCACCTCAGACAACAATGTTACAATAATAAACAAAGAATATTACAATTGTTGGACTTAAGAAACCTCCTATAAATGTACACACATATATATATATATATATATTCACAAGTACTCATAGTTGTATTATTAATTTATTTCATATTATACATACGTGCAATACTTATATAAATACAAATACTTTAATAATGTGTGTGCTTTGTCTAGCTATTAGTAAATTCTAGAATTCCCTTTGCCGTCTTAAAAATAGTTTTATACCAAAAACAAAAGCAAAAAAAGAAAAAAAAAAGATATGTGATGGAAAACAAATGCCTTTTATCCAAAAGGGAAGATACTTTCTAGCAACGTCCACGCATGACGCTTGGATGCACGCACGCGCGCGTTGGCCGAGACTAGATATTCTCTGAACGAAATATATCAATCTCACTGAAGATAGTAACAAATTTCATTTCATATGTTTTAGGAAGATGTTTCAAGCATGCTAAAAGATTAAAAAAGCGTCTAGAAAATATTCACGGTATGATCATGTGTCACGTCTTGAAGGTTGGTAGACAAAGTAAGACAAAATAGGCTGGTGTGATCAATTAGACATTATTATTTTATGCGGAAATTGATATGTAACGTACAAACAAGGCAGATCGTAGATGGAAATAATGGATTTTTGCCCCATCAAACACTCGGACCAGTCAAGTATTTTTAATATTTGTTGTTTATAAATGTAACACTGCTCGTATATTTGTAGTACACTCAATAAGTGAAAAATCCGACTTTCAATTTAATCTAACACTAGAACTTGTAATATTATGCAATACACTTAAAAAAAAGGAATATTATACAAAGGTATGAATAATATATTATAGTAGTGAACGAACGAAAAATATTATGAGTGTAAAATTGATCATGCTATCGGATTTAAGACTTTGTCTATATGTGTGTATACATCCATCCATGTTCAACTACTAATTTTTCCAACTTATCTTCCACATGGATTTATTTTGTGAATAACTATTCCACAATAAATTATTAACCTGAACCAATATTTTAACATTACCATGACTTGTGAAAAAAATACCATGACTGCCACGGATTTTGCTTACAAATGTGGCAAGAATGACATTTGGTTTGAAAGCAACTCTATTGGAATTGTTCGTTTGCTTCAAACGCGTAGCATTGGGGTTTCTTTAAAATTTAAAGCTCGATGGAATACTGCTGTATCATAGTTGAGTAGTATGAACCTCAGAATTTCGCATATTTACGGGGTAATAGTGAACTTTAGTTGAAAACGCACTATAAGAAAAACTACATTTAACGATATATTATTTACGACATGCAGTTTTTGAATGTCGTTGAAAAGTACATATAACGACATATCCAACAAAGATATCATTAACGACATTTGAAACAATAATTAATGATATCTATATAGATGTCATATTAAAGATATCCTTTTAACGACAATAGTTTAGTGTCGTTAAATTATTTAACGACAAGTAAGAGATGTCGTCAAAGCTTTGGAGATTCTATGACACCCTTTATAGACGACATTGGTCAAGATGTCGTCT
>CAMOHE010051863.1:0-26977 GCA_946598075.1 Artocarpus hirsutus | reverse complement strand
AAAAGAGGATTGGCTTATGCTCTTGTCCATAATTCTTAGCACTCTGTACACGTCAAGCGCACAACTTATTTGTTTTCTAAAAGATAGTGTAGAAGCAAAAATTCAATTCTTAATGCCAATTCAAAAACTAAAAGCATATCAGATTTCAAAACATTACTTTGATGCTTAGACAAAAATACAGCAGAGCTTTTGTAATGACCCAAAATGGAGAGAAATTTAAGATCCAAGTACTTGTGCATATGCATAGTTTTTTTCTTTCTTTCTTTCTTTCTTTCTTTGCCTTTTAAGTGTAAGAAGGATGACCAGCTATAGCTATTACTTTGGGCATGAGCAAAAGGGCCTAGTACATTAAAAAAAATATTTGCATTGACTCATATTTAGACAAAACGCGTTACCTCAACCTGCTAAAGAGTTTAAGTAATCGTGAGCCACTGTCTTGAAAATTGCATCCGCTTCTATAAAGAAAAATGCTTATCATCTCCATAGAATTTTATTATAGGGTGGGGCCTATGAATTATACAATAGGAGTGTTCTTCCATAAAACTTAAAACATAAAACCTCCTGTCAATGCAACCACGTGAAAGTAAGCCCAATGCGACTAGACTATCGCCTTGGAAGTTTTTATTCGAATGTATTGGGGCTTTGGAAAAGTTATTTAAGCTGAGAACATAACATCACATTTTAATGCACTAGAACATGACTCTCTAGAAAAGAAAAGTCACCGAAAGAAACTTTATTCCTAAGTTATACATTATCATTCAGGAAAATTATTTCCCCGTTCATAAAGCGAATCTCTTACCACATGAAGTCAATTCTCTTCAATATTTTATCAAATCTGGGACCTCTACTGGGTACTTTTGGATATTATCAGACCATACATTGGAACTTTCTGGTTCAAGGTTTCTGATGCATCTCCAAACTGCACTATTACATTTAAGTCCACCCCCAAAAGCCAACTGCCTAAGTCTATCCCCTTTCTTCACCCTTACTTTGGCTTCAAGATAACCAAGTGCATACCGAGTTGAAGCTGAGGAAGTGTTCCCAAACTTGTACAAAGTCATCTTTGAGGGATCAATATCCTTCTCTCTCAACTTGAGCTTCTTCTTCACATTCTGAATAATTGATTTCCCACCTGAATGAATGCAGAAATGACCAGAGGCCTTCTTGAAATCTGGCATGAAGGGGTCTCTTTTCCTTGCGGGAGGCCAAATTCTCCTCCACACCACTGATAGAACATACTTGATTTGCTCTGAATAGGGAAGTATTAACACAGCAAGTTTTGCCACATTCACTTTCAGTGCTTCCCCGGCTGATTGCTCGAGTGATTTTGACAAGTGCACCCCAGTGATTCCCTCAGTCTGGCTTTTGACTAATACATTTGTAGCAAATGTCCTTGGCCGCAGTATGGGTTCCCACTAGGTGTTTGAACTCATATTTTGCTACCCTTTTGTCCCCCTTTCGATTTGAGAGCAACGCCGCCCATCTGGAACAAGCAGTTAGTGAGCAACATGGACTTGACCTTCCCATGTTTAGATATTTGAACACACTGATTCAGTGCGGAGGATCAAGGTCAGTGAGTTTTTGTGGACTTTGAGGAGGTCTTTAGCCAATGAGACAGATATCAGTTTAGCGCCGCATCCCATGCTAGAGAGGTTGAAGCTGAGGATATTGCTTCTGAAGCCAAACTTGTTGATGATCATGGAGGCCAAAGAAGGTGTTGGGCAAACAAAACAGCAGTTTGTGACGAGGATGTCTATGCATTTTGGGTTGATTTTGTGCTTTGGAGAAGAGGTTTTGGACAACTGAGAAGAACACCAATTGGACCTCTTCTAGTGTGGCATTCAGCGACTGTACCGGATGGGAATTAGCTTTTACTTCCTACGCCTCATTTCTCCAAGAGTTTGGCCTGGAATTCGACGTTCTCGGGGTCGAATACTTCCTGCCTTTCTATGTGTTCTTGGAAAGAAGATGTGGGAGCTCGGTGGGTATCGGGTGCCCGATAACACATGAAGTCAACGAGATAAACACGGTTTGATTTGAAGAAGAGGTATGATATTGCAGTGGCTGCAAGGATCTTGAAATTGGCAAAGAGAGTTAAGACCTTGAAAAGGCTAGGTTGATATAAAACGGAAGGATCCATTTCAAGGATTGACATCTGAGACGGCTATTCAGTAAATGTTACTGTGATGAATAGCTGTATACAAGGACAGTGAATTTGGTAATCAGGATATATAAAGAAGAGAAGAAGGGTGTGACTTAGTTTGTTAGGCATAACCAACGGATGGTTTGTAGGCTCATGCCAAGAAAGTGTTTGGGAGCAAGTACATTGGGTAGTAACACTTTTTTTAAACCTTTTTTAACCTTTTATTCTTTTCTGAAGAGAGAACAACGCTCATTATGCTTGTAACAAATCAGTTAAGATTGTTTTCAGCAAAACTAGGAAATGAACCGGTTCATATTATGTTTTTCATATGCGAAATCATAATTCATACATAACCGTGATTAACTACCTAATCAACTCATAAAAAGGTTCAATTGTTAACCGTGCGTGCTCAACCTACATCTTAAAAGTGAAAATTATTCTTTAACAAAGCTTTGATTCGAAATTTTTGGCATGCTAATTCTTTACAACAAATGGGTTGAAAGTCGTTGGCTAGTGAATTTCTTAAACAGAAAAAGTGGAACGTTAGTTCACTTGATGTTTCTGTGTCTCTCTCACAATTTCGAAGTGGAAGATTAGAACTAAAGTTGGAATCAAATGCGGCTTTACCGCAACCTAATGCTTGTTTATTTTTAATTTGTTAAGTTTCGCGAGTCGAAAAATTCTGCTGCAACATTGTTGCTGTGAGGTGTGGCCACTTGAAAATGAGAAACTCGCACAATTTGGCCACCAAATGTAGGGACAGACCTGGGTGAGATCTAAAGGCACGTTCCCCTAATCACACTTTTAAAAATTATCACTGGCCATAAATTTCTGGCTCCGTCACTGCTCGAAATAAAACATTGTTTCCACTTCACATTTTAAACTAACTGAATCACAGGCCATAAAGCAAGCTAGCAAGATTTCATAACCCGAGAAAATAATGCAGTAAGCAAGTCGTAATCAAACATTCTGACATATTCTCATCGAACATCAGCAATATTTCAAAATCTCTAATTTGATCAACAAAATTTTGAAGCGGAACTAGTTCAATAAAAGCACCATCACAATGGTAAAAATAAAGAAAGGAACTTCCAACTAGACAACAAGAAAATTAAGTACTTTGACAAATAAAATATTCCAGAGTTTTTAATCTTCCTCTTCACCCTCGTTCTCTGCAATGTTGAAGTACCTCAGTTCATAAACATTTCGGTCCTTGTTGGAGGCAATCACCCGGAGCCAATCACGGACATTGTGCTTCTTCAAATACTTCTTTGTCAAGTACTTCAAATACCTGAATAATGAAAGTGAAGAAACAGATGAGAAACCACAAAATTAAAGATTATAAAAGAGCTTAAACAACAGCAGTTTTTAAGTCAATACTAACATGCATGAAATACAATAAAATATACTGGAACAATGTCAAATTACGTCAAATACATAGATGCGATGACCAGCATACTTCAACACAAACTCTATACGATACACCATACTAAGAAGTAAGAACACATAAATAGAAGGCCATTTGCATACTAGCATTCGACAAAACTAAAGGGGGTTATAATTAAATAACAAGATTGCCCGAGCTGTTATCTTGTTCGGTAACTTTAAAGAGAGAAAATACACGGCCAGAAGAGTTCATGACATGCAAACAAGTTTTAAATTTAATCATTGGATTTGTAACATAAAAGTAAAACTCCTTTAACAGTTTGCATATTGAAAGCTCTAGTTTCTAATCCCAAAAGCATAATGCACACAAACAAAAAATCAAAATGTCCACAAACTCCACAAGCTTAACACAATGAGATTAATACCATTCCCATAAACAGATCACTAATCATAAAAATAATCACCTCTTGGAGAAGGTACTTTCAGAAGTGACAGTAATCTTGCTCTTCTCACGGGTAATGGTGATAGTGTCACCAAGTGCACCGGCCTTGCCTCCAACCTTAATTCTCTCCTGAAGAAACTTCTCGAGGGATGCAATGTCCATGATCTTGTCTTCCACCGGCTTCCCGCAATCAATGGTGAACGTTGCTCCCTTCTTTTTAGCCTTGGGAGCCGCTGCACTTCCTCGACTCATCTTCGGTTTGTTCTTATGAACCATCGCAAAGTAAAAATCACATTTAGAATCACCAGCAAACAACCATCTAAACCAGCCAAAATTTAAATAAGCCATGTGCTTAACCACCTATTCCAATATCAATCACTGAATTACAAGCATATAATAATTTAATAAACAATTTTTTTAAAAGATTTTTCCTGAGAAACTACAGGACCAAAAAAAAAAAAAAACTTAGGAATGTTAATTCTTTTGCCATTTGGGAAGAAACCCTAAACTTGAAACTGGAGTAATATACAATATGACTACAGCCCACCAATCAAATTGATCGAAACAGAACTCATTGATTCAGCTCATTTCGATACTCTTCTTTGCCATGGAAATATAAAACTACATCTACCAAAAATAAATAAAGAGGCCCAACATTTTAACTTTCTCTACTTGTTCAGTAAATCGTTAATTCAGGAACCGAGCGAGAATTAGAGAGCACGCGTAATGGCAAATAGAGCTCCGTTATTTTCTCATCCCCAGTTTCACGGGAACCAAACAAAATCACAAGAAGCTACTAGAAAAGTACATCCGCAGAAAATGAGAGAGATATACAGAAAGAGAGAAAGAGACGAGCTTTACCGGTGGGCGAGCGCAAAGGAAATTGGGTTAAACAGAGAGGTGGAGCTGCGCGGCGTCACTGAGAACGAGCAGCAGCATTAGGGTTTCGGTTTTTATAGGAACTTTAGTTTCTTATATTTCCTCTACTGGCCCCTAACTTTGGTCTATTTTTTCCGGTGGAACCAAACTTTGGTCTTTTTCTTTTTTAATTTTTGAAAATAAAATTCCTAAAATACCGTATCTGTTTTGCACAAATACTATTTTTCTCCTTTTATTAGATAAAATTATATATTACACCATATTTTTAAAAGATGTGTTTATTTATGTCACATTTAAAATAGTTGTTCCAAACTGTTACTCATACCATATTTTTTGGGTTGTGTTACACTTAAACAAGTATTGCATTTATAAAAAGTATAGTTTGAAAAAATAGCATTTTTAAAAATTTTGAGTTTTATTATGTAAAATCTTAAAACGGTAGTGTTCGAAAAAATCTAGTAATTAATTAAGGATTTTATAACTACGTCATTAAATCACAAGCAACAATAAGTTAAAAACCTACAAGTGCAAGTTTCTGTAAGATTTACAAGGACAACAATGGTATAACAAGCTTAGTCAAATCATGCAGGTTAAACAAGTTTAAGAGTAAACACAGCAATAGACAGATGACTTGACAGTGGATCGCAAAAGTAGATGATAAGATGAACAATTATGAGAATGTATGGAGGTCTAAGGAAATATTTGACTTTAGATAAGTTAATAAATTCTTAGAGGTCTGAGTAGAGTTGCGGTTTGATAATTTAGCATTCAATCGGTTATGTCCTAGAGAATTCAAATATTTAAGTCAAGGGTTTCTTAGAAACCCAAACATTTATTTATGAATAAAGATTCGTGGGATCATAGCTTAAATTCCATGATTTTATAATCAGCATAAATTTGGTAGTATGTAGTGCTAAGATTGTAACCCTTTTTATCTCAATATGAGGTGAAGGTAGTTTTACAAGTACAAAACTTGAAATCGTTATATAAGAATTTTAAGTACAATACTACTTTGGAAGTGTATAGATATACACTCTTATGCAGTTGAAATGACATTAGTTAGCTCCCACTCAGTTTAGAGAGCTTCATGTTAGTGAATATAAAGGAACTACTAACATAAGTGTTCTGAACTTGGATTTTGACGAAAATAATCGAGAAAATTTTAGAATTAAATATTATAATTTAAATATTTAAGTCAAGGATTTTTTTGAAAAATTTCATGTTTTGTTTTATGGTTGAAAATTTTGTTGAATTATTATATAGGGTCTATTTGGGAGGGCTTCTTAAAAGCTGTTTTGGCTGTTTAAGTTTAAAAGTTGCTTTTAGAAGCATTTAGATGATATGTTAGATGTGCTTTTGCTCCCTACAAGTGCTTCCTAT
Source organism: Artocarpus hirsutus (assembly GCA_946598075.1). Classification (NCBI taxonomy): domain Eukaryota; kingdom Viridiplantae; phylum Streptophyta; class Magnoliopsida; order Rosales; family Moraceae; genus Artocarpus; species Artocarpus hirsutus. The sequence continues at coordinate 20,747 of CAMOHE010051863.1, read as the reverse complement.
CAAACCACAAAATGGTTTCTCAAAAACACACTTTAGAAGTAGATTTTGAAACTTATAATAAAGTTTTAATAATACATTATAAACTTAAACATAATATCTTTGTAACTTTTACAAAAAATTAAAACTATTTTGACCTATAAAAGCTTTTAAAAAAAAACGGTTCTAAACACTTATTGAAAAAACTATAGCTTTTATTTCCCTTCTTCTACAAAATAAAAGCACAAGAAGAAGTTGTGTCATGCGGGCCCCATAAATTCTAAATTCTATAGTAAATCTCAAAGTTAGATTTTTACAAATCTTCAAAGCAAAATAATTCGGTTGATAATCTTTCATCGTTATTTAAAGTGGAGGAAAATTCAAACAATAAATTAACTTGAAAACTCAATATATAAGAATTTCAAGTACAACACGGTGTTAGTCGTGTACTGAAAAACACTCTAGCACGTAGAATGTCCTTAATTGCCTCATAGCAAAGATAAATGTTACATTTATCATGTTACATTTGATCTAAATGTAACATTTAGATAAAATGCTATGCAGTGACTGAAAAAATAGGTATTGTTGAGAATTTTGTTATTTTGAGATAAGTGCAAGAAAAGTCAATATTAAGTTTTTTTTTTTTTTGTCGATTATGGAATAGTTTTAAGTTTGACCACATTCTCATTTAGTTACGCAATTTAGAAAAAGTATTGTTACTGATTAATTTGGAAGTTAGTTTTGGGCAGTGATTAAGCGAGATTTAAGGACTCGTCAAGAATAAAAAATCCCTTATTAGCTAGTTAGTCACCCCAAACAGTCAAGAAAAGATCTAGTTCCATAAATCAAGGAAGTTTGTGGATAAAGTATGGAGGGAAAGAAACAAGATTGACCTTGTGAATAATAAAAGTATGGTGTTTATGGAATCCGCCAATCTATTATTGAATTAGTTTTGGATTTAGATTTTTCCAATCCTACATATACAGATTGGATTATGGATTGAGTATCTCCCTATCTTTATAATTCATGAATTCGAACCATATATAGGCATCATATAAACTATATCTACATATACATGTACATACACGCTCACATAATGAACTTATACTTATACGATAGTGTCCAAAATTTATATGCTTAAAAAAAAAGCTCAACGCAATTACAAAAACTAACATTATTCACTCACGATATTTACTCATGTCTACACTTTATTTAAATTTGTTTGTTTAATGTTTGTAGTTTTACAATTTAGTTTATTTCCAAAGACTTGCATTTTATTAGGATGAAATATGATGGATTTTATTAAATTATATAATGTTATACTGTGTTAATTTTAATTTCTATTTTTTAATAAATTTAAATACTCAAATCGAGAATCCATAGAATTTAATCCATAAAATCCGTAGCTTTTTGATTAAATTAGAGAGTTTACGGATTGGTTTTGGATTAGGATTTTTTAAATCTAATATGTGCAGATTGGGTTATCAATTGACCACTAATCCGTGCAATTTGATTCCTGAATATCCATAGAAAAAAGCTAAGGCTATGTTGACTATGTGATGAACCCAATTTCCCTTTAAAACTTTTCTCCATTTTCCTTGCTAAGGCGCCAATTCAAAGGGATTTATTGACCAAGTTTTGACTTCCTTAGTCCTATTAGAAGCCTAAAAAGCCTCGTTAAGAAACTAAGAATGATTAGGCAAAAGGTCTATAAATAAAGTATACCACATCAAGAGCTCACTTTTGCTCTATTTTTTCTCCCTGTTTTTGAAGCAAAAAAACTAGTCTCTCTCTCTTCCCCTCTTTTTCTCTCTCAGTTTTTATCCTTTCACCTACTCAAACTAGGACTGGCAATTCATGTTCACGTGTTGTGTTCGTGCCGACACATTTATAACACGACACGATTAGACTAAAACGTGCCTAAAATACAAACACGACACGCCTATAACACGTTTAACACGACACAACATGATTATTACACAATTAAAAAATATTAATATTTAATTTTTTTCCTATATAATTTATTTTACTCAATTAAAAAAACTAATATTTAATTTTTTTACATTGAAACCAAAATAAATTAAAAAATGTTAAATATTAATATAAATAATATAATAATTTTTAATTATTTTACATTTTAAATTCTAATTTTAATTTTTTCTTTAATTTTAAATTATTAAATACTTTAACTGTATTCCTATTTTCTCTTTATTAGAGAAAATTCGTTCACAGCCCGCTGGCTTTCGTTCATAGCCAAGGCGTTAATGGAGCAAGTGAGACATTATATAGGAAAAGGGTTAGAAGAATTTTGTTTCACTTCGGATGTCGGACTTTTTGAGTTAAAAGCAAAAAATCATAATAAATATAATAAAAGTTATTACAAAACGTGAGAGAGCAGTCCAGCGTGTTAGTGGGCAGCAAGCTTATAAACGCACCCGTGCAAGGTTCGACTCCTGAGCTTGCAAAATTTTTAAGTTTAAATATTTTATAAATAGAATAAAAGCTATTACAAAACATCAAAGAGTAACCCAGCAGCATGGTGGTGGCAAGTGTGAGAAATGCACTTAAGGTGCAAGGTTTAACTCTTGACCTTGCAAAATTCTTAAGTTTTTTTTATTTATTTTTAAGTTTAAATATTTTATAAATAAAATAAAAGCTATTACAAAACATCAAAGAGCTGCCCGACGTGGTGATGGCAAGCGTGAAAGATGTACCTAAGGGTCAAGGTTCAGTTCTTGACCTTGCAAAATTCTTAATTTTTTTTTATTTTTAAGTTTAAATGTATTATAAATATAATAAAAGCTATTATAAAACATCAACCAATAGCCCAACTAGTGTGGTGGTGGCAAGTGTGAAAAATGCACTCAAGGTGCAAGGTTCAACTCTTGACCCTGCAATTTTTTTTTATTTTTTTAAGTTTAAATGTGTCATAAATGGACGGTTTTTTTTATTTTTTTAAGTTTAAATGTGTCATAAATGGACGGGTCGTGTCGTGTCGTGTCAACACGTTTACGGCCCGTTTAATTAAACGTGTTAAATGCGTGTTTAGCGTGTTAGTACGAATCTAGCCTGTTTATTTTTGTGTTATTCGTGCCAACCTATTTATGACACAATTAATAAATGTGCGTTCCAAACCCGTTTATTTTGTGTCGTTTTCATATCGTGTCATCGTGCCGTGTCCGAATTGCCGGCCCTAACTCAAACCCATCCATGTAGAGGAAGAAGAAGAAAGAAAGAAGTTGGTCAAGAGGATTAGTTAAAGGCTAAACTCTTGACTTTAAACTTATAATTTCTCATGCTATAGTTTAAGTTCTATATTTATCGTTATTATGACATGTAATAAGTATTTAAGCATGTGTTTATGATGGTAATGTAAAATTATGCTATGTTGTAGATGATTGGTTGAGATTAGAATGTATTTATTTAAGTTTTATAAGCAGGTGTCTTAGAAGAAAATTTCATGCTCATTTTGAGTTCAAATATAGACTCTATGTGGGTCGATTTTGAGGTTTTCATAGACAAAGAAGTTTTAGGAACACTCCCATCTCCCTTACCGAATCTTGTCACTGCGCAATCCACCGCGAAAAGACTCGACACCGCAAACTCCCTCTCTCCGCCGACGACCGGCATCGCCACACCCATCTTGACCTTACTCACATAGTTTTTCCCATAAGTCCTTCCTAGAACTCCCTCGACCTCATCGCTCAAAGCGTAAAACCTGAAGCTCAGATCCAGATGCGCAAAGCAATCCTCCTCCGTTATGCCGTAGTTATGGATCCGCGACTCCTTTTCCGTGATTGGAACTACCTTGGCTCTAATCTTCAAGATCCCTTCGACCTCCACCTCCACCGAATTCGTCGTTCCGATCCTCGATACGGTGACGCTGCGCTGCAAATTTTGGGATTGCCATGTGGCACCGTCGAAGGCGGGGAGGGGTATGGTGTCACCGTCGAGGGAGAGGGAGAGACGGTCGATGGCGTCATTCCACATGGAGGTTTTTTGGGCTCTAACAGAGAGCTTGTGGCGGTCAAAGAGGATTCCGAGGGATTGGACCCAGGTGAAGTCGCGGGTGAGGTTGGGGTTGCGTTTGCCGATGAAGTGGGCGTTGATATGGAGGTTGGGATCAGAGACCAAGCAAAAATCAGCATCCTTCTTGCCATGGAAGTAGAAGGTGATCCCGTCCCCGCCCACGAATCGAGGGTCTTGGCACACAGCACCAGGCTTGTTACAGTCTACACGCGGAGATTGAAGATTCAATTAAGAAGATGACAAGAAAACTTGACAACAACGTCAATAACAGTTACAAGGAGAACGAAGATATGAAATGAAAACAAAACAAAAGTAGAAGTAACACACAACCATGTAATAAATTAATGTAAATTTTAAAACGACGATGTTAGCCCCTGCTTGGAAGAGTCAGTTTCAACTTTTTTTTGTTTCAGTTCAAATGAAAACTACTGTTAATTTGTGGTTCATAGTATAAATTGTGGTTCAAATCAATTCAAACCCATGTTTTAATAAACTTATTAAACATAAGTTAAAACTATATAAAATTGTAGTGTAAATATATATATATATTTTTCTAACTGCCTTTTCAAATAGACAATGAAATTTAGTTTCATCGATTTAAAAATAAATAAATAAAGAGCAACAAGAAAAAAAAAAGTGAGGCAATGGAAATAAATAAATAAAAGTAAAAGAACACGATAAAGTTCCAATTACTACAAAGTTTTAAAACAATATTAAAAGTAACAAATACATTATACTATAATAGCGTACTATTTATAGGGATGAGACTTAAAACCTCTAAATGTAGATATTGTCTTTAATAGAAACTGTATGGGAGTTACCAACAACATATGGGATTGGATGGTAAGAAGCTCATTCTCCCTTAAACAAGATCTCGGGTTTGAATCTTGTGTATATAAAAGCATTTGTTGGGAGGGCTTCCTTACTGCAGGGTTCGACCTGGCTCGAATCTGAATTAATCGGGTATATCCCGCTAGGGTTGAGGGGCCCTTGGTGTGGGTTCATGTCTCTAGTGATCGGTTTGAATACCAGATGGTTTATACTAAAAAAAAAAAAAAAAAAAGAAACTGTATGGGGTTATTAAATAAAGACGGCCTGGTATGGGTGCTTATTTTGTCCCCTCGTCGGGTTGGGAGTACCCGTACCTTGATATACATGTACTTCCATTTTAAAATAAAATTATGTATATTATCTATAGTACCTAAAAATATTGGATTAAAAAAATTCAAAATATATTACCATCTTAGAAAACGCTAGTGAGTTATAAATACTACCTTTGAACTTAGCCTAAGCATAACCAATAAATACGACATTTATCCCTCGAGTCTGTTAGTTAACTTTATGTTTTGGATTTAAAAACTTTTGTTTGTTTTAATGAGATGTCAATGCTATGTTATAGAATTTATATTTATTTGATGGAATTCACTTTAAGTGTGTGTATATATATATATATATATATATATATATTGAAGTTCTTTATGGGTAAGTAAGTATGATATAAACCTTACAAGATAAAAAAGAAACAGAAAAAAAAAAAGAAAAAAAAAAGAGCATGATATTGGGGTAGTCTTCCCGCTAGGGCCCGACCGCAACTCAAGTAATATAAAGGTAGGTATGGAGACAAAAGTGAAAGGCAGGGGTGGGGGCGAATGAATTTAGATCAATAGAGTGGGAAACAGAAAAAAGAAAAAAAAACTTGAAACGACAATAAAAGTTCCAATGCTGAAAAGGCGACAGCCAACAATAGAAGGGGACGACGATGAAAGTACTAAATAGATCAACAAAAGAGGAAAAAGACGACAGAACTTGAAGAGGGATATATTATAGTAGCAAGATTCAAGTGGAAAACGACCAAAAAAAGGTGGAAAAAGACAAAAAGCTTGAAATAACAATATTAAAAAGTGAAACGACAAGAAAACTGCCGAGCTAGTACAACATGATGCAAGCAATATTATTGGATCTTAAAACTATTTTTTTTTTTTTCCTTCTTGTTTATAACTTTTAAAGCTACTGAATGTAAAGCAATAAATTTTGGAATAATAGACACTCGAATCAGCATAAATCTCAATTAATAAGATAAAAGGGTTTAAGATGAAGCACAGGCACATGGCATATACATATATACATACACACGTATATATATATATAACGTAGGAAGCCAATAAGAACGTAATACTTTCATGAATGTTTTAAAAAAGAAAGCGCAGCCATGGAATAAATGAGTTTTTAGGAACTTACTACAAACGGGACTACATGTAACGCAGTCCACCTCGCATTGCTCAGGGCAAGCACTAGGACAAGTGAGTTCCATGCCATAACAGTGAATTTTTAAGGAGAATGAAATGGACCAGTCTATATACCATAAGGTTAGTTGGAGTAAAATAATTTTCTTAGACCTATATGTGGATGATATTTTGCTTGCTTCTATAGATTTGGGCTTGCTTCATGAGGTTAAACGATTTCTCTCACTTCAGTTTGACATGAAAGATATTGGTGAAGCTTCTTATGTCATTGGCATAAAGATTGAAAGAGACAGATTGCAAGAACATAAGGATTGTCTCAAAAAACCTATATCAATAACGTTCTTAAGAGATTTCATATGTAAGATTGAACACTTGGAATTGCACCAATCATCAAAGTGACAAGTTAAGTTTGAACCAATGCCCAAGAAATGATTTGGAAAAGGGAGAGAGGAAGAACACTCCATATGTCTCTGCAGTTGGTAGCTTAATGTTTGTTTAGGTTTTTACAAGACTTGACATTGCTTATGCACTTAGGATGTTGAGCAGATATCAAAGTAATCTAGGTATGAATCATTGGAGAGCTGCAAAGAAAATCATGTGATACCTTCAAGGAACAAAGGACTACAAGCTTACATACTGACAGTTTGATCATTTGCAGATGATTAGATATTCACTCTGATTATGTTGATTGCCTTGATTCTAAAAAGTTGACATCTAGATATGTATTCTTATTAGCTGGAGGAGCCATTTCATGGAAAAGTGCAAAGCAGACATTGGTTACAACTTCGAACACAAAAGTAGAGATTGTATCATGCTTTCAGGCCAGGTCATAGGCTATTTGGTTGAGGGGTTTTATTTCAAGGCTAGAAGTTGTAGACTCGATTTCTAAGCCATTGAGGATTTATAGCAACAATTCCGCTACAGTGTTTTTGGCCAAGAATAATAAGAACAAGAGTCATAGTAAATACATCGACATTAAGTATTGAGCTATTAAGGAACATGTTAAGTCAAGTAAGGTAGCTATTGAACATATTAATATAAAATTGATGGTTGTAGATCCTTTGACAAAGCATTTACCACCTAAGGCTTTTACGAAACATGTTAAGCATATGGGACTTAGTTCTATTTTGTAAATTTTATGTAATTGAGATACCCTTTATGTTTGTATTGCATTTTGGTCGATATGAAAACTCCAGTTATTTCAATTTTTGTCTTCTTCTTTTTGTTTTTATATACATAAAGTTTAGAGAATGACAATATAGATTTTTGAATATTAAGTAGACCCTGAATGAACATTTGAAAGCTCATTCATAAAGAGAAGTATCATATATGGTTCTCATTCAAAGGAGAAAGTTGCATTGTGATGCATGGAAGGTAATACTTGCTCTTAGAGGACTTATCACTATGATTCATATGATTTAAACTCTTATGTTTGAGTATAAGAATATAGGGAAATTTTTGTTTATGTATAAATTTTAAATTGATACATATTGTGGGGTTTATAGGCCAAGTGAGAGAATGTTAGACACGTTTTTAATTAATTAATTAATTATTGTGTTAGTTATTTTGTGGCCCATTAGTGATATTTAAAATACAGAATTAAAACCCATTAAAGTATAGTTAATACCCACTATAGTAACTTCCTTAAAACATGGGACATGATTTTTGGAGTAACCACGCATCTATTCCTATTTATTTGCCTTCCCATCATTAAAAATACAGAGGGAGAAAAGTCTCTAGTCTACAAGAAAGTCTATAAAATTCCATATATACATGGATATTAGGTCTTGTATAGACTAGCCAACTATCCTTAAAATTGTTTCTATAAGGTTTTGCATATTATTGTTATGGCCAGAGGTAGGATCTATTTGCTTTCCCTTTGTTATTGAAATTTTTAACAAAGGGTTGATATACCTTTCGTTGTTGTTGTTTGGGGGAGAAATTAACATAGTGATTTACATGGTGGTCTCGGCTTTGCACTATCGTTACAAGAGAAATCATTGCCTGGAAGCAGAATTGGAAAGAAAATCCTTGTATGGAAGTGCCTTTAAAAGAGGGGTGAATGTTTTCTCATTTTATTTGCAGGCTTGACCTTGTTTTTATTCTTGATAAGCAAAAAGTATGAAAAGTAAAAACCATTGTTGCTGATAGCTGAACTCCCAAGGTTTTAGGCTTACAAAATTCTGACCTTTATGGAATTCACTTAGGCTGTTAATTACGGTAATATATGGGAAGAGAGAGTACATGAACAATATTTGGATTAAGAAAAGGTGTGGAATCTAATACAAAATGGAAATGGAAACAAAAACGGATAAATTTATGATCTAGTAAAAACTAAAAATGAAAAATAAACGACGATTACAAGTAACAACCAGTGAACGACAACAAGATGACAAAGAAATGAATATTAATAGATAAGATGATGCAAAACAAGAACATTACCAACGTGGAAAATTTGCAGAAGGGATGAGCAAAATCAAACAAACGCATAAAACTAAAAACATCGGTTTTGTTTCCAAAAAGGGTAATAATGAAAATGAAAATGTGGCAAGTAAAATCCAAAGGCAAAAAAGCAGTCTCTTTTATGTAACCTTTATCTTTTGAGAATTTCCTTTATGTAACCTTGACGTGAAGGGAAAGCATGAAGCGCAAAATTAGATCATGGAGTTAATTAAGTTATTATAAATAAAATGAGAAATTAATGGTAATAGCTATGATATATGCACTACCAATTGTTATTATTATTTTTTTCAATATTAGAAATCTATGGTAGTGGCCATGATACATGCACTACATGTTGCGCTCGACTGTGTGCCGTTAAGATTCATAATAACGATGTTTGATGACTATAGTATAGAAAAATAATAAACTTGGACACGTCCATTTCATGTAGAAACTAATTAGTAAAACAATTCGAAAAGAAAAATTAAAACACAAATTAGAATTAAGAAATTTAAATGAAAATACTTATGCACACCCTCTAAATCTTCACAAGCAACAAGCAAATTTAGTGCAACTATTTGGTTCTAAAAATTATTTACAAAAATGTTGTTTTGGCATTTTGTGTCTAAAAGTCTTCGAAGATACTCATTTTTATTGCCTCTTTCTTTTCTTTCCTCATCTTTGCCGATACTCTCTCTTTTTCTCTTTCTTTCTTCCTTCTCTTTCTCTTTCTTTTCTTCTTCTTTACATCCACGGCAAAGCAAAACCAAGGAGATTAAAAGGAAAAATTCAAGCGACCCTCTTACAAAAACTACAGATAATCACTCACAAACTCAAGATCAAAGAGGCTTAAACATTTTCAAGATCCAAATCATGGATTTAAGCTAATTTTTTGAGGTTAAATTTTTAAAACCTTAACTTTGGTTTTAAGTTATATTTTGGTTATGAGAATTGTGAGAAATGTTATTGATGTTTATGGATAACTATACAACATTTTTAAAGCTTAATTTACATAGATCTTTGTTTAAAACGAGTTTTTGAGTTAGATTTAAAAAGTTTTATTTTTTAGTTTTGATTTGTTTATTGAGCATGAAAATTTTGAGAAGAATGATCGATATGTGTTTAAATGTGTTAATCCATGGTTTTTATGCATTTTCTATACCCTAAAAATTGTTAAAAATGATTAGATTTATTTTTAAAGTTTGAAAACTCTAAAAATGAAAATTGGAATTCCCAAAAGTTGTTTTATCAGTCGGCCGATCATTTCAATTGGCAGGCCGAACCGGTCGGCAGGTTCGCAAAGCCGAACACCATGAATTGGCATGGCGAACACTATTCAGTTTGGCAAGTCGATGAACCTGATGAACAGTACTAGCAGTCCGGCAGAGGGTCCAAAAATAACAGTTTTATCTAGAAGGCCGAAAACATTGATCGGTAGACCGACTGGGCAGTCCAAACTCACTTATTTTTCATTGTTTTGTGTTACTTGTTTGTCATTGTTTCATATGTCGAACACTGTTCAGTTTGGCAAGTCGATGAACTAGATGAACAGTACTAGTAGGTCGATAGAGGGTCCAAAAATAGCAGTTTTGTCTGGAAGGCCGAAAACATTGATCGATAGACTGATCGGGCAGTCCAAACTCAATTGTTTTTCATTGTTTTGTGTTAATTGTTTTTCATTGTTTTGTATGTCGAATACTGTTCAGTTTGGCAACTCGACGAACTAGATGAAAAGCACTAGCAGGCCGACAGAGGGTCCAAAAATAATAGTTTTGTCTAGAAGGTCGAAAACATTGATCGGTAAACCGATATGGCAGTCCAAACTCACTTGTTTGTCATTGTTTTGTGTTACTTGTTTTTCATTATTTTGTTTTCTGAACACTGTTCAGTTTGGCAAGTCGATGAACTCGATGAACAGTACTAACAGGCCGACAGAGGGTCGAAAAATAGCAGTTTTGTCTAGAAGGCCAAAAACATTGATCGGTAGACCGATCGAGCAGTCCAATCTCACTTGTTTTTCATTGTTTTGTGTTACTTGTTTTTCATTGTTTCGTGTTAAAAAATGTTCCAAAGATTTCATATAAATGATTATGGCACACTAATAAGAATAGATGGCAAATTGTTATGATTATGGATTAGGAATTTAGTTAAAGTATGATTATTTTATACGTCATACGATAACAAAATACTTGGAGCTTATGTGGTAAACTTGGTATTGTGAGTTGAAAGTTATCAGCATGGTATTCGCTAAGAGGTAGGGATTCTATTACTCATCTTTTGTAAGGTTTTGATAAATTAAAATTTGGTTATTTTACGTTTCAACATAAGTATATGATATTTTGAATGTATATAATTATGCCATAACACGATGATGTGGAACTTGTTTTGTATTTCACAGCGAGGAACATAATGATTTGATACATGTTGTTGAAAATTGAAAAGCATGGTTAGGAAAACTAACTCTATAAATAATGATTGATTATAGAGGTATTGTGAGACATGAAGAGGGTGGCGCTTACGTTATTGGGTACGAATACCCTAAAAGGTAAAATAAGGGAGGTGATGACACTCCCTTAGGTCAAAGTCGCAGAACTACTGTACAAGAATCAATTTGGTAAGGATCCGAGGCTTGATGTCCCCTCATCGGACACCCTTGGAATGATTAGAGGGTGGTCAAGTGCGCCCATTTGGGATTCGATGAGTTGAGTGATGAATACTCTGATGAAACATGAATACTTAGAAACATTAATGAACTGTAATATTTGTATATATGTATATGTATAGAACTTGGTAATGATTAACGTAAGGTATCCATGGAATATGTTCATAATGAATCTTATAAGATGAATAATAAATGAGAACTAACTAAGCATGCAGGTTGTAATGTAGTAATGATAAAAACCTAAAGATGAGTAATGGTTTTTCCTACTGAGCATGTTGTCGCTCATTCCCCTATATTTTTATTTTTTCAAGAATCACAATGTGTGAGGTGGTGACAAAAAACATAGTTGAGGAAGCTATGTAACTGTATACATTGTAATTGCTTCATTTGCTAAAGAATGTCCTTCCTGATAATATAAGCATCTTATATCACTTTCTGTGACTGTATTAAGAGGTGTGGAGGGTTGGAATACTAACGATGACAGTTATGTATTATTAAATTTATGGTGCTATATTAAACTGTAGTTTAATTGTTGTTTATATTTTATTTTGTTTTAAGAGTTTTCAATTAAGTCCCGGGCAAATTTCTTTTGATGTTCTATTTTTTATTTTTAATCTTTAATTAATTTATTTAAAATTGTCAACCCCTACTTAATGAGCATTACAAAAACTTTGAATTGTTCCTTATTCCAAATTTCTTTGCTTGTCCATTAATCCAACTTTGTGGGTCATAGAGTGTTTTTCCTTTTTTTTTTTTTTTTTTTGGGTTGATAGCTTTGGAAAGTTTTAAAGCTTGTGCTTTCATTTGATGATTGAGGGGTCTTTGTGGCGGAGTTTTTTAGACTGATGGGTCTGAGGTGTCAATTAAAAGGCAAGAACATATTTTGTTTATCTTTTTAGGAAAAATAATTAATTTCTAAGCTCATGAACTATACATACATGGTAGCACTTTTGGCAAGAAGGGGAGTAATTAGCTACAACTGAACCCCTTTATCAGCTAAATCCCTAACCTCTCACTTCAAAACACACTCCCTTTTAGTTGTTTAGATTGGACACTACTGGTCGTGCGCAAAAATCATGGCCACTACTGTAGACATTCCCTAAATAAAAATGTAATGAGTTTTTCTTTTCTTTCTTAATAATGACTCTAATAGAATGGCCAAGGCAAACAGAGCGACAACAGGAAGGCTAAGCAAGATACAACCAACCACAAAATCAAAGAAAAAGCCTAAACCTAACAAAACTAGAAACTAGGCTGAACGAGGCCTCACTCCCAGGCGGCACCTTACCGTCCGAGGTAGAAAGAGCTGAATGACATAATCTTTGAGCCATAACATTTCCCATGGTTTGTGTCTAAGGAAACTCACATGACAAGCAATCTAGGCTAATCAAACTAAGTCTTCTTACAAGTACTATGGATCTCCCATGCACTAATGTTGATGGAGCCAAAGACACACAAAACAAACAACCGGAAGGCTAAGCAATATATGACCAACCACAAAAACAAAGAAGAAGCCCACACCTAACAAACCTAGAAAACAGGCTCAGAGAAAGTTACACCTACGCAAACACCTTACCCTTCAAGTAGAAAGAGCCCAATGATATAGTCCTTGAGCTGCAATATTTCCTATCATCTGTGTCCAAAGAAACTCACATGAAAAGAAATATAGGGCAGTCCAACAAGCATTCTTACTAGTACCATGTATCTCCTATGCACTAATGTCAAGGGAGCCACAAACTTCAATAACCTCCATGGAGTCCCCTTCTACAATCGCGTTATGAAATCTACAAGCCTGCAAGCTGGATAGCCTAAAGATCCGCTTTGGCCTCCAACACCACAATCAACATCTCCCTTCACAAACCTAAGGCTAAGCCCCGGAAAACTTGCCCAATTGCTGCCACATGCCACCACAACAAGTTCCATATGAATTATTCTTGAAGCCTACTGCAAAGTTAAGCTTAAAAACTCACTAGGAGGGGAAGCCACCCCCTTCTCCTCTCCTTCTCGAGTGATAACAAGTCGACCTAAAGAAGTAGAGTACGAATTCTTCAAACTTGTCCAAAATCCCTTGTATTAACTTGCTTGGGTCCACGTTCTACTTTTTGAAACAAACTTCATTCCTAAACTTCTGGGTGGCTTCCAAGATGATCACCATGTTGAGTAAGAAATATTGTTTGGTCCTTGAGCCATCTATGAAGATGCTATTTAGCCGATTTTTAAGAAAATCCACAGAAGCAATACTTTTCCAACAACCGCGACGACATCCCACATAAAACCATCACAACAAGAGAGCTACACGGGCCCTAGGAAACCTGCAAGAAACAAAAAGATTGATATAATCCTCCTCCTTGTTACCACAAAAAAGGGCAACTCATGAATTCTCATTCCAAATTATATTAAGAAAAGTATGCAAAGGCGAAGATTTGGTTGCAATTTTTCAGCAAAGTTTTATATCTTTCATGGTTCTTAGACGTCCACCATCTCTTCCACCGAATTGCTCTAGTCGAAAACAATCTTTCCTTATTAAGCACCCAATAGGCTGACTTCACCAAGAAACAACAACTCCGATTATCCACCCAATAATATCTCCCCCGCAGGGCGGGCAATAAAGCAATTTGATATTTGCTACAATGGGTTGATAAAAAGGGAGCTAAGCTTTGGGTCATCTCAACAATTCCCACAAGTCACTAATCTAAAGAAAGGGTTGGTCATGCAAATGAGAGATGGGGATTGGAGTAAAGTTCTCATTCTAAGGGATAGACGAGTCCTCCCAAACATAAGTGCAACTCTACCATTAACAATGAAGCAAGCTCCTTTCAAACTCAAGAAGACCGACTGTCACCGTCCCCATGAATTAAGGAACCTTAACCACCATAGCTGGCCTCAATAGCCTTAACCCACAATTTGCTTTGTCTCATAACACATCCCACCCTTTAAAGACCCAATATCTCATCTTGTTCATATCCCAAACCACCAAAAGCATCGAACCCAACCAATTACTCTAAAAACTTGAAATAAAATGGGAGAGCTTGAGGCTTGTGAAAACAACTTATTAGCCTTCAAACCTTCATGCTTGCCTACCACTCTATCTTCAAAGCTTCCTCTTCATGCTTGCCTTCCACTCCTCTTTGTTCCTGGAAAGGAGAAGAGAGTGCCCCTAAAACGTGGTACAATTTCTTCCACTCCAAGGGCATCTATGATAGATCATCTACATGTTGCCAGGTTACATTCTTAGAAAACACCACTTTGAACTTCGCCAATTCATCTACAACGCAAGGGCCGCTTTGAAATTGCAACGGCGCCACTCAAGGGCTCTGCTTCATCATCAAAGAAAATGTTGTCAGCTAAAAATTGTGAAAAAAAAAAAAAAAGAAAAGGGAGAATTATTACGGCATTCATTGTTGCTTTTATACCATGCACCACATTATGGTCTTCTTATTGTTTGATAAGCGTAGAGAGAGCGTCCACCCCCAAAATTAGACGGTAAAAGACGTTCTCTTATGAAAGGAACCCAAATAGATCCATTTAAGGGCACCGAAAAGAAAGTGAAGAAATGCGCCACCTAATAAGGCGAATAAAATGATTCACAAACCCAAACGCTTTGAGCACCTTAAACAAAACTCCCCACTCCAAGATATCACAAGCTTTTCTCATGCCAACCTTTGAAGTTAACAAACTTTCCTCGGTTGTTTCTTCAAGCAGACAAGATTCTCTTGCCAGCAAAATTACAATAAACGTTGGAACTTGGACGTATACACGCACAGACACATTATGCTCCTTAGCTTCAAAGTTCTATCATGCTTGCGAGTGTTTTTTTTAATTTTTATTTTATTTTATTTTCTTCCCCCTAAATGAGCAATGTATTCCTTTTGAACGACACTCCCAAGTAATATTTACAACAAAGATATCTGTAAGTCGTAAAGAAGTAGAAAGTAATGTATTGGTTTAAAACCACGAAGATGATTCAAAATAGCTTTTGATGAAATAATGATTAATACAATTTTAAACCAACCTAAACACCTAAAATCCAAACAAACCCCACCCCCTTCCTCTACAAAATGTGGTTTTAAATCAGGTAGAAGGTTTTAAACTAACAGGTAGAAGGTTTCCACCGTAAAGCCAAGACCAGTTTCCACCGTAAAACCGGTCTCATTCTCGTTTTCTTTCATAAACTATAGTTTTTCAAATATCAATTCTTACTTTAAACCATTATTCTCATTTTAAACCTTTAAATATAATTTTGGCCAAAATTAAATCATCTTTGGGAGGACTCTGTCTGCATTCCTAGGATCTGTGGCTGTTGAATTCAGAACAGTTGCTTATTCCACCAAGAAGCCACTATGTCGGCAGAAAACAATATAATTTCATTCACAATAAATCTCGAGGCACAAAGATGATAAAATAGAAGGCTATTTCACCATATTAATAAGCATCGAGAAAGAAACATTGTCCAAAAAATTTGCGGCCAAGAACAAAACAAGCCCATCACTTCTGAACAAACTCTTGGTTAGTAAAATAAAATCAATGAGTACGACTTTCCTCAGCCCTCAGGTGTCTCATTACCCCCACATCCTTACAACAACTGACTATGCTATTTGCAAAAGTAACCCAGTACATACAGCTCTGGGGAAAATGTGTAAATCCTTCTTAACAAATGCTTTTTATTTCTTCTCGCCCTACTATACCTAATGGATGTTCCAATCTGAATGTTCTGCTGAAAACTGCACTTATTAGTCCTTGTGAGGATAAGAATTTTGGAGAAACTTGGCATAGTGATCGGTGTTTTTCCCGGTTTGATGATCGTAGTATTCGACCACTGCTGCACCTGCCAATGCAGCTAGCGTGAGAGCCTGCGCGTGCAACCTGAAATCATGACAGGCGAAGGGCAAGATGTCAGAAAGCAAACAAACAATAGTTATAACACAAAGGTGGTTGCGTGCCTTGCCTAACAATAAATCACACACTTCGCCTGCAAAGTGTAGAAACCAGATATGCAACTAGGATGTATACAAGGAGAAAGAGAGAAAGGAAAGCACAAGTGTTTTAATCCTAAAAAGTGTCCACACCACTGAGATCAATCAACTATCTTTTAACAGCTACAATAACCAAATAGTAGATAAAGGGCTGTGTTTTAGTTTTAAGAGTTTGTATATAAACAAAAATTTGTTATCTTCTTCCCATCAATTCTCTTCTGCATATAAAAGGCGACGAAAAACAGAACCCGCATAAAACCTTAAATGGGCATTCATTGGATGGATAAAAGAACTTATGAGCCAAATAATTTTCCACAATTTGATTAACCCTCTCATAGTAACTGTAAACTTCCTTTAACAAGCCAAACATACTTCAATAAAACTATTCTGCGAACTTCTATTTACAAGCCACAGCAACTTCTACAATCTCGAACCAACTGATTACTAAGAGGGATTGAAGTCATGGACAAGGCAACCTAACGTCTAATTCAAATGCCAATTTAATCGATTTATATATCAATTATTGTGCCCAACTTCATTATTTCCTTTGCTTATAAACTAGAAAGATTGTAAACATGGTGAATTCAAATTAATTTTTCCTTAGCTTATATATTAAACCAAGTTCATGCAGATATTTGCATCTTAAAATGAAATCATAACAAATATCAGTTGGGAAATTATTTTAAAAAAAAAAAGAAAGTAAAAAAAACTCACCTAGCATGAATAATTTTAACACTTGTTTTCATATTAGGCTGGGACCAGTTGTAAGCGATTGAACCCGCAATTCCGCTAAGCCAAAGACACCCTTTTTTGCAACACCAAAAGGGAAAGAATAAATTAAATTAAATATTCTATCAACAAATTTCGTTAAAAAAACAAAAAACAAAAGGCAAATCAATCGGGGCTTAAAAAATTTTCAGATCAAAAGCCCAGAGACCTAACAAAAACAACTCGATTTAAAAAAAAAAAAGTTTTATTTTTTAATGCAAATCACAAATCTGTGGCACCTCCAAACTAAGAACCGGAAAAAAATCGAAATAAAATCAAACCAAAAGAAAAAGAAACAAAAAATCACATTTGAAAAGGGAAATTACCAACAGTTCGAAGCTTATGGTCCGAGATCCACTCCCTGATAGAATCGAGCTTGCCCTTAGGTTCCAACATGTTCGACGTGATTTTTAAGAAATATAATCAAAAGAATAAATGAAATTTGTTTTGTTTTGTGAATGAATACAAAGAAGAGGGAAGATTTGTGTACTTGGGTTTTCGTGGGGATTTATATCTGGCTGGAGGAGAGGAGAAGGCGGACCTGTTAACCTGCGAGACGGTGGGCGGAAACTAAACTAACACGTGGATTTCTGTACGACATGTTTAGCGACACCTAAGCATACACGGTATTTTCTCTCTCTTTTTCTTTTAATGACCAAAGCAGCTCAATTTGGACCGATTGTTTTAGGGTTCGTTTGCTAAATAGGAATTAATAATTTGATTTAAGTTTGTAATTTAAATTGTTATTTAAATTAACGTTTGAATGTTTATTTAAGTTTTAATTTGAGTATAGAATAAAATTAAAATTTGTGTTTGAAAAGGGAGTGAAAATAGTTTTTGATTTATTAACAAATCTAATAAAAGCATAATGTTAATGGTCCTAAAAAAATGCAATATGAATCTTAATTTATTCTTTTCTTTACTAGAAACATAATGAAAAAAGAATCATCTCAATTGAATACCAAACGAAGAAGTTATAATTTTTTTTCTCAAATATAGGATAAAAAATTTTAATTTTTACTGTAGCAAAAGTATTTGAGTATCAAAAGATTAGGGGAGCAAAATTTTGAAAATTTGAATTCTTGATACTCAAAGGATTTGGATTTTGAGAGAAACAAACATGTATCTAAAGTATTTTTGATACTCGAATCTAAATTTGAGTCTATTGATTACCAAGAGTACTCAAAACAAACAACCCTTTAACCACCCGATCAGCTCTTTTTTGGGAAAAGATTTAATTACCTTTTTTGAACATGTGATGGTTTGTGTTAAAAATTTAAAATAAGTGATTTGAGGCCACTTTTAATAGCAAATTAAACTGTTAAAAAAAAATTTGACGGCTTAAATATTTTTGTTTTACTATCACTATAAAGTAATTGAAATAAAAGGTAGAACTAAAAATATTAGTGAGAAAAAAAATGGAACTAAACTAATAAAATAAGAGACGAAATTAATTTTAAAGAACAAAACAAAATGTAACTTTTAGAGAACGAAACCCTAGTTTTATAAAGTTCCATATATAAAATTATAAGAAAACACACAGTTTTGGGGAGCCGTTGCACGCCGTCGCGATCGTCCATACATGATTAAAAATTTGTTTGGCGATCGATAACGAAGACAAACATTGAAAATGAAGACAAGAATTGTGGATTACGTCTTACGCTGACCAATCGGTTACCTTAACCTTGCCTCACTATTTTAGAATTGGAAAAAACCACATTAAAGATCTTAGGATGTTTTTGGTTTTTAGTATTTTATTAAGGAATTACTAATTGTTTAATAGAGTAGGGGGTCACGTAATAATAATAATAATATACTGCCATTAGATCTATTTATGAATTTTCTTTTCGCAAATGTTGAGGGACACCAACACACCAACCAATGGAGGATTATGAATGATACCACTTACAAGCCCATTGTTTCAGTGATCCTTTTTTTGGTTAATATTAAACTCCTATTATTATTAATAATAATAATATTATTATTATTTGTTGTCAACGTCGTCGTCATCGTTGTCGTTGTTGCTGTTAGGGCACTAACACTAATTCTAACTATTTGTATTAATTTTAGTTGTCATATTTTTATTGGTAAATGTAATTTTTTTAATTAATTAGTATAAAAGTCTTTTAAATTACTATTTATAAAAGAATCACAAGCAAGAGTTGATGCAAGAATTGGTTTCCTTGTGTTGTTGTTGTTGTTGTTAAGAAATGGGTCAAATAATTTCACAATATCCATAATATTGTAATCAAACATTGCTAAACAAGTGTGACTCTCTCCACTTGGAATGGTAAACATATCTCCTTTTTGTTATTAACTTTTACAGGTACCTAAATTTGGTATAAAAAAATACACAAATTCGTCCCCTTTGGCAACCAAAAAAAAAATGTTCATAGTATTTGATGGTTATTGCCTTCTTATTCAAAGTCAAAAAGACCAGCTGTGTTGCCCTTTGGTGCTTTTGTAAGCCGTCTTGACGAAAGCAAATATCTTTCACAATGCAAAGTTTGAAGTTTGAAGAGATTCAAACGGACTTCTATTGTTGGGATTTCTACGTAACTTTCTCTACGTTCTTTTTTGTTTTTTATGGTGTTCCACTAAATTTTTGTCTGGAAGGTTGTAGGAACCGTTAGTTAGAACCATTTTTACTGTAGCATATGAGAGCTTTACACTGTAGTAATTTTTATTATTATTATTGTTGCATGTAAGAACTTTATATTGTTAATAACTAAGTTTGTGGTGAAACCTATGGTTCCCACTACTATGCCAAACAAGGGTAAAAACATGTCCGTTTATAGTGACAAAGTTAGAAAATATTTTTTAATGAGGACATTATAAAAGAAATAATTATGAGTTTTAATTATTTATTGAGAGCATAGTTGTATTTTTTCTTTCAAAACGGAGTGTAAAGTACGTAATTAAAATTTTGCATAAAAATTTAAAGGTAGAATTGAAATTTTAAAAGTGTGGGTGGGGCATTAATACCTTCCATCCCTGTCTATTTTTCTTTACGTTGGATGAGATATGTTTTTAATCAAACGGTTGAAATGGTTTTTTGTTTGTTAGTGGTGGATACATGTTGAACATTTAGCTTTTGTATTGAAAGGACAAAACGAAAAATTAATCTTGTATCATCTCACCAAATAGAAAAAAAAGAATCACATGTTTGACGATAGTGGTTTCCTTGCTTTTTCAGTTATAAACAAGATAAAGCTCTCACATATTATAATAATAATAAAAAAAATCATTACAATATAAAATTTTCATATTACAATAAAAATGTAGATATAAAAAAAACATTATTTTTCACCAGGTCAATAAGTAACGCATGACAAAATAAAAAAAGACGTTTTTAAGGCAGGAAAAAGGAAAGAAATAAAAATCTCCGCGTGAAATAAAATATGCATGTGGGGTAGCTTTTGCCCCAAAAATTTATTCCCCAATTTTGAAGGGCAAGATCATGCTCCAGCCAAAGGAACTCTCGAACTAAGGATCCTTGAAAAAACATTTAAAAAATAGTTGAAATCGTGAACTAAAACCAAAAAAATATTATATTATGTAAGAAAACAATGTAAAAAATATTAATTGGATATCCTTAAACGTCCTATTTAAGAAAATGATATATTGGTATCCAGAGATGATGTGCCATCTTCT
>CAMOHE010051862.1:6351-45068 GCA_946598075.1 Artocarpus hirsutus | reverse complement strand
GTCCCTCGGGTTCGAACCTCAAACCTCTCTTAAGAGGTTCTTATTTTCTTCTCGAGTACCAATTAAGTCTCAAGTACCAATTAAGCTAGCTTAATTGATACTCGAGAAGGAAATAAGAACCTCTTAAGGGAGTTTTGAGGTTCAAACCCGAGGGACGCGAAAGAAATCCCTGAGGGGCCAGAGGGCCCCAGAGGGGACAGTACGGATGAGTGGGCGGCACGGGGATGGTCTACCAATAAGAGCCACAAGTCTGAGGGCCCCGCAAGGTAGGTCCTATGGAGGCTTGAGAGAGTACGTCCGGGCCGGACGCCACAGCTTGAGTGGCAACGTTGATGGTAACAAGTTGATTATTGGAGTCAAACGGGTTAAGAACAATTGGTTGACTATAGTATTTGATGATGTAGGAGTGGTAGGCATTTGTGTATTTGGGTCTCCATTGTAGAGAGAATATATATATATATGTGTGTATATATATATATGCTCTTGAGAGCTCAAGCATTGTGACACCATAAAGTGATTAAGACACTTGGGAAAAATATGAAAAAGGTTCGACAATTTTCATTGATGGAATGAGAACAATTAATAATATCATATAAGCTATTCTCAATAAGGAATAATATTACTTATAATATCATGCAAGCTATTCTAAGTGAGGAATAATGATAAGTATTTAATTGGATGTAGTTTTTGATCAATTTTTCTATATTTTTTTGCTTTATTCTTGAGTATTTTGTCTTTTGCTTGAGTTTTTGTGTTTCGTAGGTGTTTCGGAGGTTTAAGGATGATTGAAGAACAAAATAAAGATATTTGGAAGAATATCAGGTGCTATGACAAGAAAACTAGCGCTACGGCTCTGTGCTATAAAAGTAGCACCACGACACTACCAGGGGTAAAAAATGCTGTAAAAAGTTTTTCATAGCGTCGCGACGCCATCTTTCTAACGCCACAGTGCTAGGCATAAATGTTGCAGAAGACTTTAGTGTTATTTCGTGAGACTGATTAAGGGTGATTTGAAAACCCTAGACTTGAATATGAGATTGATATTTTCAAAATTATTTCTAATTTTCCCAATCAAAATTGTTTATGTTCTGCTATTTTTATTGCTTATGATTATTATCTTGTTTTGTTTGGGGTGGCCAACTAAATAGGACTTGATATGAATCTATTATTAGGTTAGAAATATTGATCCATAATTGTCTTGTTTTTCTAATCCTTACTAGCAAATTATGGTTGTTGATTACGGTTAAGTTTTTGTATGATCATATGTGGAACATAACTTAGATAAAATAATCTGAACTTATGTGATTGTTGCTTTGATCAACCTATATTTCTCATCTTAATTAGGGATGGCATTCTTACCCATGCATAGGTGTACCCAAGGGTACCTGCTCCTAATAAGATGGGTATGGGGATACTATATAGGAATAGTGGCGGGAATAGGGGTTAACATTAGCCCTCGAGTTGGGGATGGGTCGAGGGTGGGGGAAGCTCCCCCGCCTCCACCCCTGACACTATTATATATTTTTTTTATTTTTCTTACATATATATATGTATTTATGTGTATGTATATATATGCATGTAAAGGACGCAAATGTAAAGTAATAGAGTTGGCATGAAGCTATGAAGAGAATATGCAAAGAAAAAGAATAATGTTTTTAGTATTTAATTTCTTGGCTTATTTCATAAATTTAGTTTTCTTATGATAGAGTTTGGATTTTATTTAAAGTTTATTTTATAAGACATAAGTGATTATGTTACTAAATTTTATAATTTGCTTAATAGAATTTGATTCTAGTTTAATAATGTTGCAATAATTCTAATACTCTAAATGGGTAAATAGGTAAAGTATGGTGATAGCTTCCCTGATTAGGATTCCTCAACCAGGCCTCGACCCCGCCTTAAACTAGGCGGGTGTGGGGGTGGGTATGGGGGACAAAAGAGTAGTAGAGTATAGGAGTGGGGGAAGCATACCCATCCCTATCCCACGTCGTTGCCATCCTCAATCTTAATGCTTCCATTAGGTTAAATCTATAGAGCTTGTTATAAATTATTTAATGGAAAGAAATTAAGTAAAGAGCTTGTTTTTTTAACGACACGGTAAGAAAAGATTAGGATAGTAGAACTTATTGATACTTATGGATGGTAGTTTTGATAGTTGATTGAGAATAATTTGGTGATGAATTATATAATTATTGTCTAGTAGTAGTGGCAAATGATCCTTTGATCGGTTTCATCATCAGTGTTTACAACTTCATGTAATTTGTTTCATTTTTATTTATTTATTTTTGTTTTCTTTATTTTTTAGTAATTTTAGATAACTACTCCAAAAAAAAAAAAACCCAACAGAGAAGTAGACAAACGAATTCTAAGGATCTGAAAATTTGTGGAATCGTCGTTTAGCATCAAGCATGAGCCAATCATATCCACTCCATCCTCTAGCAACTTTTTCAAACATTCCATTCTACTAGGAGAAGAAGAGATAGTGGCAAACAATTGAACCCTCAAGGAGTTGGCGTCTCCAATTCTCAATCAACAACAGCTTTGCATTGAGTACCCTACATTTGTGGCTCTATTTGAACTAAAGTTGGGGTTAATACAATCCTCCCCTAATTTTATGGTTTTGTAGGTGAAGACCCACACAAGCATCATAAGGATTTCTATGTGGTATGTTCGAGCATGCAATCGACTAGGATATTTGAAGAGCAAATCAAGTTAAGGGCCTTTCCTTCCTCTTTGGTAGACTCTGCAAAGGAATGGCTCTATTACCTAGCTTCCAACACTATCACCACATGGAACGAGATGAATAAACTCTTCCTAAAGAAGTACTTCCCTGTATCCAAGGCAGCAACCATTTGGAAGGAGACATGTGGTATTTGGCAATATAATGTAGAGACACTCTATGAGTATTAGGAGCGGCTCAAGAAACTATATGCTAGTTGTCTTTACCACTAATTTAGTAAGCAACTCCTCATCCAATATTTCTACAAGGGGTTAATGCTAATGGAGATGAGCATGATCGATATTGCAAGTGGAGGAACACTAGGTGGCGAAACTCCAGAAGCCGTCAGACCCTTTTAAAACATGGTGGCTAACTCCTAATAATTTAGCAACCGCCACAAGCCACTACCACTGACAAAGAAAGTGAATAAGGTTAGTAACACTTCCACTATTGAACAATAACTTTCTCACCTCACTTCGCTTGTGTAATAAATGGCCATGGGAAACTCGCAACAAGCTAAATTGTGTGGAATTTGTTTCACTATGGGTGACTCTATAGACTCATGCCTAACTTTGCAAGAAGACAATATGGAACAAGCTAATGCTATAAGTAGGTTTTCTAGACAATAATGGAAGTATGATCCCTTTTCTAAGACCTACAACGAAGGATAAGGATCATCCTAACTTAAACCATGGGAGGAATCAACAATCGAGTGCACTAAATCTCATGATTAATCGACCACCAGCTACACTCAACTAATGCAGCAGCCATACCAAGCCCGAACCCCAATCCACTCCACAAACCTTAGGTATGTCTCTTGAAGACATTGTTAAGGCATTTGCTACTAACACATTGCAATTCCAACAAGAGGCAAGAGCTAGCATCCAAAACTTGCTAACCCAAGTGGGGCAATTGCCTAGCATAGGAAGCCGGTTGAGGCACAAGATTTGAGAAAGTTGCCATCCCAAACTATGGTGAATTCTTGGGAGAATGTTAGCATTATCATGTTAAGAAGTGGGAAGCAACTAACTCCACCAACAAAGACCTATGAAAAAAAGAAAAAGAAAACACAAAGGAGAAAGCACTTGAGAAGAAAGAAGAAAACACCTCTCCAACCGGTAACCCCTCTCCCCTAAAGGTAAGTTCCAAATACCTTTTATCACCTTATGTCACTCGTCCTCCTTTTCCAAGCAAGTTAGCAAAATCTAAGAAAAAGAAGCATGAGGAAGAGGTATTGGAGACATTCTATAAGGTCTAGGAAAACATATCACTATTAGATGACATCAAGCAAGTGCCATGCTATGCCAAGTTCCTTAAAGAATTGTGTACCACCATGCAAAAACTGAAGGTAATGATATAATAGGTTTGGGGGAGAATGTTTAGACTGTGCTACAAAAGAAGCTTCCTCCTAAACACAAGGATCCAAGTACATTCATTATACCTGTACTATTGATAACACTAGGTTTGATTAAGCCTTAATAGATTTAGGAGCATCAATAATATAATACCATATTATATTTATGCTTCTTTAAATATCAGTATACTTAAAGAAACAGGTGTGATTACAATTTGTCATTCATTCTAATGTTCATCCATTCGGAGTTGCAAAAGATATTTTTGTTCAGGTGAATAGATTGGTTTTCCTAGTATACTTTTATGTGTTTGATATAGAGTATGACTCCTCATTTAATTCAATATTAATACTCCTTAGGAGACCATTCTTGAAGATGATCTAGCCCAAAATCGATGTGTATAAGGGAATGCTAGGCATGGAATTTGATGGGTTGGTGATATAGTTCCATCAAAAGGGAGGATGAAAAGCAAGGACCATATAAAGTCGAGAACAATAACTAAGCACTTATTGGAAGGCAACCCAAGGTAGCGGTGCCAATTTTCTTGGCTGTGGTGCCTGGTATTCCTCCAAATACCTCCATGGCCTCCAATCATCTTTATACCTCTAGGACACCTACAAAATACAAAAACACAAATAAAACACAAAATACTCAAGAATAAAGCAAGGAAATATGAGAAAAATTGATCAAAAACTTTATCTAATTAAGCACTTATCAAATTCTTCCATACTTAGCCTTTGCTTGTCCTCAAGCAAACCTAAGATAGATAAACAAATAACCAAAAAACAAAACAAAAACTCTAACCTTCCCAACCTTTCATCTTAGAGAACCATAAGAGATCTATGCTTCAATATCAAACAAGCATCAAATCAAATTACTAGTTCTTCTCATGCTAATTCATCCTATAACAATTATACTTAAGTGTGTGTGTGAAATAATCATTCTTACTGACAATGAAACCATGCATGCTTTGAAAAAGATAAAAGCATCATTATCCACATAAAATCGATCACCCAATCTTGGTTAAAAGGATCAAACGTGTTAGCTCCCCTATTGATACAAATCTCCACAATGCCGAAGGCACTACCTGAAATCAAAAGATCTTTAATACAGGTTGCAACAGGGCCAAGGGGTCATGGTAACAGAAAGAAAGTTATGGATATCACCAAGGCTATTAAAACTTCATAGAGTTTTTGACGTCATAAAATTTTTCAATATACACCTCTCGAAACCCAATAAAATTCTTATATGGATGGAATATCATTGTGTTAGGCCTTTGTTTCATTTTAACCAACCATGTAACACCCAAATAATGATCAGAGAAGCCCAAGACATTTTATTGAATTTCTTTCTTCTAGTTCTTCTTTTTATTATTTTTCTTGTCTTTTTCTCTCTTCTTTTTTTTTTGTTTTGAAACATTTTTTTTTCATTTTTTATTTTTTTATAGACCTATCCTTATAAAAATTTCCCTTTCTTTCTTGATTTGATTCTTTCCCAGACACTTATCTCCTATCCCTAACCTAAATTCTTACAAAATTCTCTTGTACCTAAAATAAGTCTCTAATTTCCAATTCATCTTTAGAATAAAGGTAAAGATATAAAAATGTTTCGGTTAGGTAAGAAGATATAGTTAGCCAAAAAATAAGGTAAACATGAAAGCTCAAATTGACTTACTAGGGAGATGTGCTTGTAGAAACATCAACCGGAACTCTGGCTTATTTGGGCTTGGTGCTAGAAATCCTAGTGCCTTAATCATTTTTCAAGTGATTCTTGATCAACCATTCTCCTCGAAAAGACCTCTTGAAAAGTTCTAACATTCAAAACCCTACATGTGAAAATCAAATGAAAGTTAAAATGATGGTATAAGAATCAACTTCTTCTAATATGCTTGTCTCTTTATTGAATAACATGGTTATTGTGTAAAAAGAGTTAAGCATAATCATCATAAAAACATATTAACTAAAGAATGATATCAAGATTCAAAACAATACTCGTCATCAATCAAAGTCATGATATTAACGCTCAATTCTCATTAAGAAAGTTAGAAGGTATCCTAAGGCTCGAAATGACTTAAAAACCTATTGAATTGGTAGTGTACAAGCTCAAAGGCAATGCCAATGCATGGTTGAAGTAGGTGAGCTACACATAGAATACTAGAAACGTGAATTAGGCAGGGTTTTAGAGGTTGTTATATGAACAGAACTTTCAACAAAGCTAAAGAGATCAGAAGATTGCAAAGTTCAATCGATTGGAACAAGGAGAGATGAGAGTTAGCAAGTACGAGACAAAGTTTACTGAGCTGGCTAGGTTTACTCCATCAGTAGTTGGGTTTGAAAAGGAAAGGTGCATTAAGTTCCAAAAAGGACTTAAAGGCCTCATTTGTCATCAGTTGGTTACCTTGAGGATCTTGAACCATGTTGATTTGTTGTCGTATGTAATGTTAGTTGAGAGAGACAATGCAAATAATTATGAGAACTGGATGAGTAAATAACAACAATTAGCATCAACATCAGCAATCTAGAGGTCAAAATAGTTATAGCACTAAAACGATAATAGCAATTCTTTCAATAGTGATCGGACCAACCCTACAACTTCTACCGTCACCACTGTAAGCAGCTTAGTCACATCAAGAGGAAGTATCTGCTCAAAAACACTCAACAGGTAGCACAATAGGGAGATGGCGATCATGGATAGCCTCTAACATAGCAGTTTCCACAGCCTCAGTTCCATTAGTTCACCCTGCAACAAATGCCCTTTCTCGTGTAGAATTTCTACCCGTAGAACTTCCCATGGTTTTGGCCATAGAGTCCAGGTTGTGTGGAGTCTCCACCGCTATAGCACCTAGGACCCAACAATTTAAATAAAGGAAATGGACCCAACAATTGGATTGAAATCTATTTTAGTTCTATTTTTCTTATTTTTGAACAAACCATAAGTTGTGATCCTTAAATGTTAAACATGTTAAAATGATTGTAAATATGGCTTCATTAAGTTCATATGTTGATTTTGGACCTCCATTACATATTTGTAATGCATTAAAATTTTTTTGAACTAATTAGAGTTTAGTTTGAACTTGGGTCCCTAAAACAAGGCAAGATGGAAAATTCCAACTCATGATGGCCTGTCAACTGACCTGCTCACTCAACTCATTGGTTGACCGATGCAAGTGTACCCTGATTAATCGACCTGTGTCTGAGCCTCCCTCACTTGTTCTTATGTTTTACATATATTTTTAACCCTTGCCTTGATAAAAAAATGATTGAAAATATGCTTTAAAATGTGTTTACATCTATATAGTATAATCATTAATTTAAAAGTTTACATAAGGCACACTAAGGGCCATTAGTAACATAGTAGTTTAATATTTCCTTTGATTTTGGTGTTTATGTGTATATGCTTGGAATTATTGGCAAGGTTAGTTGTTGTCCATATGGAGCTAACATTTGGTCCGGAATAGAGTTGCAAGGAGTGCTCTGTTGCTTAGGAATCAAGGTAGGATTTTTATCTCCATTTCTTTCATAGCCATGATTTTAAGGTATTTAGCCTTGAAATGCTTTCTTAAAACTTTTAAGTGTTGGTTTATAAAATACTCATTTTCAAACATTTTGAAAATGGGTTTTTAAAGAATAATTGAGAAACAAAGTTCAATATCTTGGGATGAGATTTTCCGAGTGAGAAAATGTTTGAAATCATTTTCAAACACTAATCGGAGATCCTCTGAATAGTTGCGTTTTTGAAAACACATGGTGCTTTTAGAGTTCAGGTCATGTGGAAGGCAACCTAGAAGGTAGGTTCCAAAACCCAATATAGGTCACTTCGATGGCGAATCTAGGCCTTGCAAATAAGTAAGTATTTATTTATGATTTTGATAAATCACACATACGTTTTAGTAAGTTCTTATTTTAATTTTATTTAATTCGTGATGTCTTCTAAGCTGGTTGCATTATTTATTAATTCTTATTTATTTTATTTTATTTTGACATTGTCTTTGAATTTACAATCCTACAGCGCCTTTTGCTCATAGTTTTTGTACTTTGTTTTTATTTTAAATCTCCCTTTCAGGAGGATCATAGTAAGCTGCAGAGTAGAGCGTTGCTAGATAGCTCATAGAGTTTATGAACTGAGTTATTTGATTGTGTTTTCCTTCAAGGCATGTAATAATCTTATTTTCATGCACATCTGGAACATTTTGTTAGACTGTAGTTTGGAAGCTTATTTTTCTTTTTTGTCTTAATTATACATGCACATACTGTGTGGTTCGGTGGGACCTGATTGGTACCTTTGCAGACTTTTAATTTATAATATTATTTCAGTAATTTTCACTCCAAATCTATTTTAATCATTTCTTTAATACTCTTGACCATATTGGGATTTAGTATGAAATGAATACATTTATTTAAAGATTGTTAATTTTTTTTCACAGTTTTTTCCCAAAAATAAAGATTATAATAGGCATTTAAATTTAATCTTAATTAATTATATTAATTAAATTACTACGCCACTATCCCGATTTTGGGGCATGACATATGCATTTTCAACATATTGGTAGATTCTGTTATTTTTACCATTATATTGAATTTTCAATGGTTTATTTGCGATTGTATAATTTATAATGCGCAACAAAAAGCTATTTTCAATTATAGATTTTACTGTTAAAAAATTAATTTAATAATTAAAATAACAGAATCTATCAATTAAGCCAACAATACATGTCTATTATAAGATTTGTCCTTTTTTAATGTAATTCTCTTTTGAAGATTAGGAAGATGCTAGCTAATAATAACATCCATACGACGAATTGATTATAGACCAAGAGCAACCTGAAGAATTGCATTTTAAGTTTTCAAACGAGAAAAAATAATTACACGCACGCACGCACAAAATTAGGTGAGGGTGAGGGTGAGGGTGAGGGTGAGGGTGAGGGTGCTTACGCACGGCCATATTTGACGTTCCATTAGATTAGACACATCCCACTGAGTTTTATAGGCCTCGCTATCACCAACAATAATTATCATATAAAAATTTCTTAAAATTTAAACGCCGGCAGCCTTCCCCAGATAAACTGCATACTTTTATATCTTAATAATCTTAGGGATTAGCATTTGTTTATTTTATTCCTGGGAGAATGATTTTGAACCATTTTTTGGTTAAGAATATTGTAGCTGTCAAAAGTTTTATATAGAATTAATTTATATAGTAAGTTTTCATATCGTTATTCATTGGAACTCCTTTGCTAAAAGGAGGGTCCACTAATCCATTGTATACTTATCCACTTGAAAATGAGAAATTTTGCATCATGGAGTCAAGAGGGAAAAGAATAACAGCTAAACTATCCAAATGAGAAAAAAAAAAAAAATTGAGCTATATTAGAAATAAATCATAGCCTTTTCACAATGTCCTCAACGTTTAGAGTAGGTCCATCTAATTAATACCGTAACAACTTTAGTATCAAAGTCAATATTTGCCCAATAAGTTTTTAGATATGACCCCTCAAAAAAAAAACAAAAAAACAAAAACAAAAACAAAAACAAAAAATAACGATTTAACAAATTACCATCTATATATTCAGATTTCAGTAGACTAAACTCATCCCAACAAGAAAATATATATACTTATATATATATATTCTTAAAATGCTTAAACAATAAGAAAAAAATCTATGTAAAAGAGATTGAGATGAGAAGTATTGTCAAAGTTTTGGGATAAAAATGAAAAGATAAGGAAAAAAAATAACAGTGTTAGAAAGAGAAGTTAAATTGGATTTCCATACGGCTTCACTCTTTTTTATCCTTGTTAGGCATGTTTACTTTGTATCCAGGGAAAGTAAAAGTAAGAAGTAATTTTCTTTCTTTTTTAAACAATGTGTTTACTTATAAAATCAGTAATAAGAGTTTTTAAGTCTCATACAATATAAAGAATAAAGAAATAAAATATCAATTTTCTCATGCTTTTTAATATTGATTTCCTATAAAAAAAAAGAATAAGTATTTAAATTCAAATGTTATTATTTAATAGCTATTAGTTATGTAAAAAAATATTTTAACAATTAAATTACATAACCTTTTGATTTTAAGTAAGTAAACACTGAAAAGTGAATGGTATTATTTCCTATTATACTATCAAATAATTAGGTAAACTCTAAAATGAAATAAATGATATTCATTCTCCTTACTTTACTTTTCTTTCGTTGTCATTATCTTTTCTTTTACATTGTTTTATGGTTTGATAACAATGCCTTAAAGTTATGAGTAATCTTATTTAACCTTATGGAGGCATAACCTTATTATTAACAAAATAATAAGACTTACCTAAAAGGTACACTACATGATACACTGAGACCCATAATCTTACTAGTAATTTGAATATAACTTACAAGGATGAAAAAAGAAGTTTTCAAAAGAAATTCCCTGAATGGCTGTTTGGACTGGTAAATAGTAATTACTATTTTTATAGGAAGATAAAGTGCAATTACTTTTTATTTCCTAAAGAAATGGCAATTTCTTGTTATCAAGAAATTTAACAGACTCTACATATAGTGAAATCTTGAAATCTGAAATAACATTTTTTTTGAGCTCTACATTAATCAACATTAATTATGACTGAAAATATTTATTCAAACTGCTCACTTAAGTTATTAATCCAAATGAATTTAATAAGATATTCATTTTTCTAGTACAGAACTAGATTTTAATTCATTTTTTTCTACTCATTAACTGCCATCACCACATATACATGTGCTACATAAGTTGTAAAACTTTAAATGACGAAGTTTACTTTTATTATTACCTTAAAAAAAACTCCTAAAAAAAATGAAGAACACGAATTTATTTATTTATTTATTAATATTCCAATTTATTCAAGCTATTCCAATTTATTCAAGCCACTTCTGGATCCGCCGTCCCAAAAGAAGCGTGTCTTCAGAAAATAAAAGTAATACCTCCGGGTACAACCATTTCACTTCTCTTCTCTCTCTAAGCTCTCTTGGGCTCTCACGTCTCTCTCATAATTGGCGCAGGATGACTCGGTGTGCTTTAACACCTTCGGGGGAAAAAAAAAAAACAAAACAAAACCCAAAAGGCTCTCTGTCTTTTTGCTTAAATAAACTGCCAAAAACAACCTGAGAAAACCAAACCTGCACAAAAAAGAGGTTTTTTTTTTGAGTTTTCTCTTTTCTGGTTCGGCTTTCCTTCGAGTTTATTTGCTCTCGGAAGCCGACTTTACTCTGTTTTTCCATTTCTCCTCCGTTTTCGCTCCTCTCTTGCGTTTTGGCGATATGGGTTTGCTTCAGCTTTTGATGTGTTTAATTAAAGTTTGAATTTTTGATCCTGTAACTTATACAGAGTTGACCCCACCTGGGGAATTTCATCCAGAAGCTAATAAATACGGGTTTTTTTTTGGTTTTGTCTTTTTTATCATGTAGTCGTTTGGGGTGCTTTTGAGCTGTTGTTATCCTCAAGTGGGTCTCTCGTTTGGGTTTTATTGGGTTTTTTTTCTTCTACTCAATTTTGGTATATGGGTTTGCTTGTTGGAACTGAATTGAGTTTGAGGTATTATCAATATCTATTTTTGGTTTATGTTCTTTCTTGTTGTACAGTTGATCAGAAACCATCGTTTGGAAATTTTGGGACGTATCATCATATTGAGGATCTTTTTTTTTTCTTTATTGAATTTGAGAGTTTGGTTGGAGGGATCAATTGAGCATGGATTTTAAGTGAAGTGCAAAAAATTTGAGGATCTAGATTAGACACAGTTTTTGTAAATAATTGATTTTCTTTTAGAAGTTTGGAAATTAGGTCTGGTTTGAGTGAGAAAAGGAGGATATTAGTGGGCAAAGTTTTTTTTTTTGAAGGTTTAAAGATAAATTTTAGAATAAATGGATTCAAGAGTGGGAGATGATCAAGAAACTGAGAACAAAGGGAGTATGTGGGTTTTAGATCAGAAGCTTGATCAGCCAATGGATGAGGAGGCTGGGAGGCTCAGAAATATGTACAGAGAAAAGGTACTATTTAACTCTCTCTCTCTTGAGCACTCACAAATTGACAATCTTCAGATTTAGTTTTATCAAATTTGAACAGTGTCTCTTTATGAGTCACACTTATGCTTTACTAAGGTTACTATAGCTTGTAATATATGAGAAAGTTGTGTATTTATTGTGATTATTGGTTGGTTATGTTGGATTTACTTATGAGTGGTTGTATTGGTATATGCTGTGTGATGAGTGCACGAATTGTTATTTGGTAGTTGTTACTCTTGTCTTCTTGTCTAATACAGCTGTGATTCGTTCAGAAATTTTCTGTGTTATTGCTTCTGCGGCTAGCATTCCAAAGTCTTGGAGTGGTTTTTGGAGATTTGGGAACTTCTCCTTTGTATGTTTTTAACAATACGTTTCCTGGCAAAGTAGAAGATCCAGAGGATGTGATTGGTGCTCTCTCATTGATTATATACTCTCTTACTCTTATTCCACTTCTCAAGTACGTCGTCATTGTCTGTAAGGCGAATGACAATGGTCAAGGTAAACTTAGCTCTCCATATTGATTTGGTTCGTGCAATGCAATGAATCTTTATCAAATCATATGTTGAATTAAAAAAAATGTTGAATCTTGTTGACCAATTGCTGGTGTTGTTGTCTGCTTTTATCTACTTGGTATAAGCAAAATTCATCTATTTTTGAGTGTAATTGACCCGTGAAAGGTATAGAGCATTTCCATTATTATTGTCATCATTATTATTATTTTTTTTGAAAATAAACGAACTTTATTAATAAAAAAGGGGAAAAACACAAAGAAAAGAGGAAGAGGTTTCCTTAGCAAGGGCTGAAGAAAAGGAGCCCAATCCCTAATAACTCCGAAAAAATAGGATTACCAAAAGCTTTATCCCTAGTAATTGTCATATTGTTATTATCACTTTTTTTTCTCAATTTTCTTAAATGGATAATGATTCTCTAACCTTGACAACTACTTGATGGTTCTCTAATCATAAGATAGATACATGGGGTTTTAATTGCTCTGCAGTTGCAATTTTCGATTATTAATTTATGCTACCTATGACTTGGAATAGGAAATGAAAGGTTTTAGATTTATACCTACTTCTGAAAAATAGTTTTTTCTTGGTATAGTACGATAGATTCTATGCATTCAGCTGTCTTAATTGAATATATTTGTCCTTTTTGTTGCTCTTCAGGCAAGAAAAACTTATGGTTTATGTTGTGCAGGTGGAACACTTGCTCTTTATTCCTTGCTATGTCGGCATGCAAAAGTAAAAATTATTCCAAATCAACACCGGACAGATGAAGAGCTAACTACATATAGTCGTTCTACTTTTCGTGAACAGTCTTATGCTGCAAAAACTAAGAGATGGTTGGAAGCACATACATCTAGAAAGACTTCACTTCTTCTTCTTGTCCTTCTAGGCACTTGCATGGTGATTGGAGATGGAATTTTGACTCCAGCCATCTCAGGTTTTTATTCTAATCCGAAGTCTTCTATATTAATCCATTGGAGCGATCTTTCCTTTATGGCAATATATTTGTCTCAAAACATTTAATTCAAGGTAGTTTACTTCACTCAAGTTAGCATGCATATGATGCATGTCTGTGAAAACATTAATTTGATAGACTCCAGGGAAGCAGTTATAGCAGTTGGAACAGAATTGTGGACGGGAATGGTCTTATATTATTAAATAGCAATAAGAAAGCAAAATTGCGATAAATCTTCATGATTTGCAGTTGGCCAGGGTGAACAATTATGATTAAAATTCTACCAAATTCTGCGAAATAATGATAACTTTTAATTACTGAGATGCTATCAAATAGCAGTCAAGATTCTGTCGGGTGCACACAACTCATGCAATTTAATAAAGTCATGTAGTGTTCGAGGAAAATGAGTTGACAGATCATAGACTATTGATTCTGCCTAGTTGAGAAAAGAAGTAAACACAGGATAAAAATCAAGAATGGCCAGTTAATGCCATCGAGAAAAGTAATTTGTGACTTTTTATCTTCATTTGGCTGCATCCAGAATTGGATTTTATCAGTGTCGTGTCTACCTACCAGAGAATCAGCAACAAGAGGAGCCTAGACTGTTAACATAATCTTTTTGAGGTACCAGTCACTTAAACTTATCACGAAAATCTATGAGGATTGTAGACTTTGGTTTTGCTGTTTCTAATCTTCGAGGGCACTCATAATAGGACCTGAATAGGTCAAAGAATTAGTAAATTCTGGTCGAAAAGTTACCTGGTTGGTTTGGAGAGACATAAACTGCGAAGAAGGATATGTAAAGTCCTAATACTGGATGCTGTTATCGGATATATTCATTCATTGCATTGCTTATCAAAATGTTCCATGTTGCTGCTAGGAACAGGTATCTGCAAAGTTGAAGATAAGCTATGAATGTTGTGATTCAATTTTCATGTTTACAAGTTTTTGAGACCTACGCAAGGATTAAGAGAAGTATTATTAAAAAAATAAAAATAAATAAATAAATAAATAAAATAATAATAAAAAATAAAAAAATAAAAATTGGATGCAAGGAATAGTTTTTTATTGAAATGCTTCTTACCAAATATCTGCCTTTTTGCATGGACCATGTTTGACGTCTTTCAGAGTAGCTTTTACACTAAACTTGGTGCAGAAATATTACTCAAAGTGTTGATACCACATTGTGTAATTGGAGAACCGAGAACTTTAGTCTTTTCTGTTGAGTAAAAACATTCTATATCATTGTCTGGGGATAAGTCTATTTGTTGTTGAAAATAAGTTAGGAAGGCCTGCAACCTTCGAGCATTCTTTTGTTATTTTCTTCTATTTCTCTCTTTCTGAAATTGAAATTTTGTGTTCATAAGTTTCTCAGTTTATAAACAAATAGTAAAGGTAATATTTTAGCAATTATCGTGCAAGGATTGGTTTCTGAGATTTGACGTCTGTCATAAAGTAAAACTCCTCTTACCAAACCTTTTTCTTTTGGTGTTTTTCTCGTGTCCCGTAGATATTTTTTTTCCACATGTCTAAAGGATCCTAGTTCTGGTTATAATTATTTATTTTCTTTCCTTTTTTATACTACTCAACTTGATTCATCTAAAGTTTTAACCAAAAAATTTGATATTCATTTTCTTGTGGGGAGCCGGGAAAGGTATTCATATAGGAATAACATTGTGCATTCAGCCCATCAAAAGCTCACCTCATTGTAACCCTGTCATGCTCTATTCTGGTATTGAGTGGTTAACTGTGCTATTCTTGTCCGTTCAGCCCATCAAAAGCTTACCTCATTGTATTGCTCAAGTTAGTAGTACCCCGTCATGCTCTATTCTGGTAGTGAGTGGTTAACTGTGCTATTCTTGTGCAGTTTTGTCAGCTGTTGGTGGGATCAAAGTAAGAGGCCCCAGTATGAACCCTGGTATACTCCTTTAACTAATCATTTTCTTGTTTTTGATACCCTTCTGAAATTCGGTCATGCTCTCCCTCTTTTTTAGTATGCTTTTAAGAGTTGCCTTTTGCTATTGCGGAACAGATATGTATATGCTTGTTGCGGCTATTATATTGGTAGGCTTGTTTAGCATGCAACACTATGGCACAGATAGAGTTGGTTGGCTCTTTGCTCCAATCGTGCTGCTGTGGTTTCTCTTGATCGGAAGTATTGGCATGTACAACATCTGGAAATATGACAGCAGCGTTCTCAAAGCGTTCTCACCTGTGTATATATATCGGTATTTTAAAAGGAATGGGAAAAATGGATGGACCTCCCTTGGTGGTATAATGCTTAGCATAACAGGTAAAGTTTCCATATCAGTTTCATCTTTTATTTTTTGTATTCTTTTTGATACGTAATCTGCAGTAAAGAGATAAATAATCTTCTAATTTTATTCTGATGACATGCTGTAAATTTTTTTACAGGGACAGAGGCACTCTTTGCCGACCTAGCCCATTTTCCGGTTTTGGCTGTTCAGATTGCTTTCATTGTAGTCGTGTTCCCTTGCCTCCTCTTAGCCTATTCTGGGCAAGCTGCATACCTGATGCAAAATCATGAACATGTACTCGATGCATTTTACTATTCTATTCCAGGTTTGTGGCAGTCCTTGCTTGGCACTGAGAACATTATTTTTTTATTCAGTAAATTCCGCCAAAACATCTTGAAATTTTTTGAACATTTTTTGGTGGAAGAGGACGTTACGAAACATGGTCAATTAACGTGATGGTGTTGAACATCCTTGTTTGTCAAAACTGAAGGTTTTCCTTATGGTCACCCAAAATTATCCAAAGCTTAAATTTACTCATGCTGCCTGATCCGGATTTCATGTGGAAAGTGGCATGAAGCATCCTATTTAAATTAACACTTCCCAACAAAAGATTGACCCTCCAAAACATGGTAAACTTGCTAAAATATCACATGAGAAGTTATCTAATCATTCACTTCTTTAAACCCATCAAATTTGAATTTTCTTGTTTATCTTATTTGTCAATATTACTGGAAGAAATATAGGCTAGGGAGAAAAGATTTGAAATATCTCTTACTTAAGCGCATTGTGTTTGACGGATGCTCATGTTTTTTACATGACAGGAAGCATATATTGGCCTGTGTTCCTTGTTGCAACTGCAGCAGCTATTGTAGCAAGTCAGGCCACTATATCTGCAACTTTTTCTATAATTAAGCAGGCTCTTGCACATGGCTGTTTTCCAAGAGTCAAAGTTGTACATACGTCAAAGAATTTTCTTGGTCAGATATATGTGCCAGACATCAACTGGATCCTTATGATTCTATGTATTGCTGTGACTGCTGGATTCAAAAACCAAAGCCAAATTGGAAATGCTTATGGTAAGCTTGTCCTCGGCTATATTTTTAAAGAATTTTGTATTTCGCATACATGTATTTCTGCGTGCAAGGTCATGTATAAAATTTTTAATTTGTAATATTTTGTGGTTAAATTATGCAATGAGAGGCCTTTTAGGAGAACCCCACGCCTAAATTTCTTATTGGTGCTGCCAACCTTTCCCTATTGAAGGAACTAGTCCTTTCATGCCACACTTACCTTGACATTTACAAAGGGCAAGTAGTCAGGTTTATGGCATAAGCGACTAAACATACTGTCAGTAAGTGAGATTATATTTTGTTTCAAACTAATATTGCTCCACTCACTAAAGCTCAAAAGTAACCTGAGGCTGGAGTAGGCGCAGGACCAAGAAATAATGAATCGTAGAGAGAAAAAGAGGGAGAAAGGCAAGAAGAACTACCCCTCATTTTTTTTTTTGACAGAAGATGGTTGATGAGGATATTGCTCAATCATATATCCTATCTTTATTACATCATCAGGACCAAAGATAGTTGATGATAACTGACATTGTGTCGGGGACGATGTGTGGTTTTTGTAGAGTTAATTTTTGATGCCTCAATGATTTTGGATATTCTTAAGAAATGCTTTGACGTTCTTGAACGTGATTCTGTTCAGAGTTTTGTAACAATGGGATAGTGGGTGTACTAGCGCAACAGATATCGGTCTTAAACGTAAGAATGGATTCTTGTATGGCTAGTCACTTAGGCCATTTAGCCTAGTTACTGTTGTGGTTTCTTTGGATGACTTCTAACAAGTAAACTGTATAGAACACTTCTGGACTCCGAAGATGAAATATCATAGGAAAGTTTGAGCTGGGGAAACAAAAGAGAATTGTATATGTACGGGCATGTGCTGCGTGTCTTTAAAATAATTATATAAAAATGCATAAATCATGTTGAGGTTAGCGCTGCTGAAGAGATTGGTTTGATTAATGCAGAGTTACGGGGAGAGATTACAGCACCTCTTGATTTGGTTAAAGAATTTTCTTTTCAAGGTTAGCGTATTAGATGTCATCTTTGGATCCTCTATACAAATGACCCACACTACCACGAAAAACCCCAAATCCTTGCTTTCTTACTACGCCCAAAACAAAATCAAACAAGAAAGAGTTAAAGATTACGTCATTTCTCTGTTGAGTAGAGATTGAAGAGATATCTTGTAATTTTTTTGCTGTGTTTTAATTGTAAAATGCTGGGGGAAGCTCTTTGGTGTTGTTCTCGTATTCTTTCTTTTGTCTCAAATAAATAAATATATATGTGTATGGCATTCGACGCTAGACTTGATTGCTTTCCTTTTTACTTTGTGAATGCAAAAACTTTGTACAAAAAAGAGGAGATTTTATCTCAATCTAGTTCGTGATTGTTGTGGAATTAAGGTCTTTTTTTCTCTCTCTACTTGTCTTCCAATTTGGCACTACTCATCTTACATAAGGCTTGTACTTAATTGCATGATATTTTTACGTACAACAGGGACTGCGGTTGTGATAGTCATGGTGGTCACCACATTGCTCATGACACTAATCATGATTTTAGTCTGGCGCTGCCATTGGCTACTTGTCGTGATCTTCACTGGTTTGTCGCTGTTTGTGGAGGGCACTTATTTTTCCGCTGTACTTTTTAAGGTTGATCAAGGTGGGTGGGTTCCGCTTGTGATTGCCGCAGCCTTTCTTCTCATTATGTATGTTTGGCATTATGGCACGGTGAAACGTTACGAGTTTGAAATGCATGGTAAGGTCTCAATGGCATGGATTCTTGGGCTTGGTCCAAGCTTAGGGCTCGTTCGGGTCCCCGGCATAGGACTTGTGTACACTGAACTTGCAAGCGGGGTTCCTCGCATATTTTCCCACTTCATCACCAATCTGCCAGCCATCCATTCTGTTGTTGTCTTTGTCTGTGTGAAGTACCTTCCCGTTTACACCGTCCCAGAGGAAGAGAGATTCCTTGTCAAGAGAATCGGGCCCAAGAACTTCCACATGTTCCGCTGTGTTGCAAGATACGGCTACAGAGACCTCCACAAGAAAGATGATGATTTTGAGAAAAAGCTCTTTGATAGCCTTTTTATGTTCGTAAGGCTCGAGTCCATGATGGAAGGCTGCTCAGACTCGGATGAGTATAGCATTTACGGCCAGCAAACTGAGCAGTCACGAGACGGCCTCTTGAATAATAACTGCAACACAACTTCTCCCGATGGGGACATCACCATCTTGTCGGTGGATTCGATTGTGCCCATCAAGTCTCCGGTGCATGTCAATAGCAATACAGTTGGGTCGTCAGGTCAGGCAAGCTACCAAACGGACGTCGATGAGCTTGAATTTTTGAATAGTTGTAGGGATGCCGGAGTGGTACACATATTGGGAAATACGGTAGTTAGAGCAGGGCGGGGTTCCAAGTTTTATAAGAAGGTAGCTGTTGATTTTATATATGCTTTCCTTAGGAAGATATGCAGAGAAAATAGTGTGATATTCAATGTTCCTCATGAGAGTCTATTGAATGTTGGGCAAATTTTCTTCGTCTAGCTTCTATTTTGTATCATGGTCTCTCTATAATTCTTGTACCTCATTCCTCGTAATCACACTGTATATACCTTTTTTTTTGTTGCTAGCATAGAGTTATGGTAGATCCTCTGCATAACATGGTGAAAAAGAATAAACGCTCGCCCTCAGG
The DNA here is from genome assembly GCA_946598075.1 of Artocarpus hirsutus. Taxonomy (NCBI): domain Eukaryota; kingdom Viridiplantae; phylum Streptophyta; class Magnoliopsida; order Rosales; family Moraceae; genus Artocarpus; species Artocarpus hirsutus. The sequence goes on along the minus strand of CAMOHE010051862.1, from coordinate 25,509 downwards.
ACTGCATGAAAAATGGGATTTGATTGCAGAAACTTTGGGTGAAATTGTATATAATATTCACTCTCACCAGCAAGGGCAAATGTGTGGTTACGTTATTATTTGTTTCTTTTTCTTCTCTCTCTCTCTCTGTTTTGTTTTGTAAAGTTGTGAGTTCACCGTTCGCTATTAGCTTGCTGATATTATTTTATGGAACAGGCAAAACAGAAGAAAATCACTATTAGAACTTGTTTGGTAACTTGATTTGAACCAAAAAAAAAATTTTGGTTAAAATGATTTGTATTAGATTCTATTAAGTTAAAATATTTTTTCAATTAGATGCCATTTTGACCAAAACTTCCCTGACAGTCAAAGCCTGCACCATAGGCCTGTAAAGCTATACACAAAAATAAATATAAAAAAAAGTAATATGGATGTGAGTGCCATAGACACAAACAAGTCCTTATGTTCTTTTGTCGTAGTGTATGATTAACCATGATGGCAAACATGTTTTCACAAGGTCAAAAGCTTTGCTTTTTTTTTGTTATTTTTATTTAGGGGACTTCAACGATAAGAGACACTGAGAAGGAAGACCGACCACCGCATAAGCTAAAAGACTACGACTACAAGCCAAGTCCGAAGCAACTCGTTATCATTCTCGCTGCTAGGATTGGATTGAGATGGGGAATCTATAGATAGCATTAGTTCGCCAACCTCTCTAACATACGATACAATTTTACTTCACGGTTCAGCAAAAGGGCAAAAAGAGAGCTTATGCTTGTTCGCTTATCATGTCTGGAGTGACTATCGCTATAAATATGGATGTACTCAGGTTACAACATTGCCTACCATGAATGTGCGTGTAACGAGCTCCTCAGAATTCCTATACACAACACTACAGGAAGAAATTAGTGCAAAATAAAAGTATATGTCTCATGCACACGAGAACTCCAAGCTAAGTTTCTTTTTAAAAAAAAAAAAAAAAATTGAGTAATTCTGAGTATCTTCTGCAACTTTCAACTATGTAATTGCCAATTAATTTTCTTTGAACTCCTTAATTCACAAAGTTGTTTCCTCTTGAGCTGTAGATGCGGATGGACCACAAGATCACAAAACCATGGATGGTCACAACATTCTGTTAAACGATTCAATCATCGAAGGCTTTGGCCAAAAAAATGGAACCAAAAAAAAAAAAAAAATTGTAACCCTGCATACCACAAACAGAACACGATTATTCTACTGCTGATGAAAGGGATAAAATGTTGAAGCGGCATGGATTATGTTTCTTACAGTACGCTAGCAGCTAAAGATTTTGGCTATGATTGGTTTCCCAAATAACTCTATGGGGTTATGCAACTAGATTGGTCCTTTCCGAAATGCAGCTGTAAAGATTAGCATTAAAAAGAAAATTTTGGCATTCCTAATTATGAACAGGCAACTCATGCTATGGGGGCCTCTTAGGTCCAGAGGGAAAATTTTGTGTACTTCCCAAAGAGTTTTCTACAGGGTGCAGCTAGATAAAAAACATGATGCATAAATGGATTTTCTTTAGCTTTTTGTTTGTGCAATACGTGTGTGTGTGTATGAGAGAGAGAGAGAGAGAGAGAGAGAGAACCTCATTTTGATTGCTGCTCTCAGGAGGAAACCAGTGCATGACAACTCCCAAGTTCATAATAGCGGGTATCACTTTAAACAAGGGAGGAGTTGTTACCTGGAAATCATATGATTTACCAGGGACAGGGTAGGTATTTAGCACAAAAAAGAGCTAGAAAAAAGAGAGAGAGAGAAACTTATTATGCTAAGAGGGAGATGCAAATGTTCTCATGTAATGGCAGATTGGCTGCAAATAGAAAGGGAAGTGAAATGCAAAGGCAAAATAATATCACAATTCTCAGAACGTTCACATTATAGTTCAGTAGAAACCCAGCTCATTTCTGAGTTTGGAATCTATTTGTTCACTCCATTTTTGAATATAATAGTTAATCTCCAGTTATCCTTCCTTATCTTTGGGATTCAAAATAAAATTTACTGGCAATGTATATTGATGAAAAATGAGAAAGCTTGATTTACTGTGTTATATAATGCTTAGCAAGGAAAGTTAAACATAAAAAACTTGCCCTACATTGAGGAGACTCTCATGAGGCACATTTAACATGGAACTGTTCTCCCTACATATTTTCTTAAGAAATGCATATATGTAATCAACAGCTATTTTCTTGCAGAAGTTTGAGTCCCTCCTGGCTCTGACAACTGTATTCCCCAGTATGTGAGCTACTCCTGCATCTCTACAGTAATTCAAGAACTGCAACTCATCAATCTCTATCTTGCCTCTTGCCTGATTATTGGAGTAGCTAATGGTACCATTTCCATCCGGTGGCAAACTGACTTGAACAATTGAGTCCACTGATGAAATTGAACAATCCACCTTGGACAAGGATCTGTTACCGTTGCTATATAACTGGTTGTCGCATGTTTGCTCGTCTTGTTGGTCGGGCAAGCTATACTCTTCTGAGTCAGAGCACCCGTCCATTAAGGAATCAAGTCGGATAAACATAGTAAGGGCATCAAAGAGCTTTTTCTCGAAATCATAATCCTTCTTATGAAGGTCTTTATAACCATATCTTGCCACGCAACGGAAGATGTGGAATTCCTCGGGCCCGATTCGCTTTATAAGGAATCTCTCATCCTCTGGGACTGTATAAACAGGCAAGTATTTGACACAGACAAAAACGACGATATTGTGGATGGCAGGCAGGTTCGTGATGAAGTGAGAGAAAATTCGAGGCACCCCATTAGCTAGTTCACTGTACACGAGTCCTACCCCGGGTACACGAACTAGCCCTAAACTGGGGCCAAGTCCGAGAATCCATGCCATTGAAACCTTGCTGTGCAACTCAATCTCATAACGTTTCACCGTACCGTAATGCCAAATATACATGATGGCAAAGAACAATGCAGAGATAACGAGAGGAACCCACCCACCTTGATTAACCTTGAGGATTACAGCGGAGAAGTATGTGCACTCCACCACCAATGATAAGAGAGTGAAAAGCAAGACAAGAATCCAATGGCAACGCCATACTAGTATCATTACTAAAATCATGAGAAATGTGGTCACCAACATAACCATCGCAACTGCTGTTCCTGTTGTTGCATATAGAATTTATATTAGTTAAAGTTAGAGACCATATCTTTCTCAAGAAGTTGATATATTAACAGGGTAAGCAAATAAAGTACCAACTTCAAGATAACTAATATTTTTCTGTGTGCGCGCACGTGTCTGAATCAATTTCCCAATAAAATTATTCAAGATCAGAAACTACTGCCACGTCACAAATTATCACAAGTAATAATCATAAATATATATAAGAAGTAATTATTCAACGCACCATCATGATTGTTGGTAATTATTGTATTACTAGAAAAATTTGATGTAGCAATGACAGGAGAAAATAATCAAAATGAATGTTTCTTTTTATTTCAGTACTATAACAACATGCAGTCACAAAAGAAAAAAATCTATTCAAAGCCAACGCGATTCTTAAATACCTTTTTTTCCTTAAAAATTTAGCGCTGTAACAAAAAATTTCAGTGACTCAAGAAAATAATCAAAAACCAATGCTCCTCTTAAAATATTTTTTTGGTCTTAGAGGGGGGGGGGGGTGGGAAAATTAACCCACTACAGGAACCCTCTAAGCTAATAATAGGATAAAAATATGGTGTGAGGAAGAAAAATCTTTTTTTCTTTTTGTTCCTCTCCTTTTACAATATACTATAAATTTTCTGCTAATAAATAAAAACTTTTGATTGACAATATAACAAGTAAATAATTTTGTGCGTATTATGCACAATCACGTCATTGTTATGGCTGTCGTCTTATGTGAGCAGTCCACTATTAAGAATATATAAGCAAACAAATACAACACAGTTCCTACATGGAGAATCAGTTCGGTCAAATGATATGGCTTCAACTGAAAATAAGTTACGCATATATTCATACAGATGAGTACAGGACAACCTGAACCATAGGCTAAATGTGTATAAAAATGAGTGAAAATAGATTAATGAATTTCAAAATATTCAAAAGAGTATATACTTACCAGAGGCATTTCCAATTTGGTTTTGATTTTTGAAGCCAGCTGTTACTGCAATGCAAAGAATCATCAGGATCCAATTAACTTCTGGAATATATATCTGGTTAAGGAACTTCTTTGATGTATGTACTACTTTGACTCTTGGAAAACAGCCAAGTGCAAGAGCCTGCTTGATCAATGAAAAAGTTGCAGATATAGTTGCCTGACTTGCAACGATAGCAGCTGCAGTTGCGATAATAAACACTGGCCAATATATGCAATCTGCAGAAGAATTATTTTTTTAAAAAAAAAAAAAAAGGGTCAACCCAAAACTCATTCAAAAATGAAAAATTTTCTTTTAAATTAATTTCCCCACTCTATGAACATGAGATTGTTTTCCCAATACCATCCATCAGATATTCCCATTGATCTCTTTCAACATTCTAACCTGAAACAATAAGATCTCCTATATCTTTACAACCTAGCAGTCTTCCTAACGCAATTAGATTACTGTCAAATCGATAATTAATGATTTTATAATCAATGGACCACACTAGTTCAAGTTCTGAACAACAAAAACAAACTAATCTTTTTGACTTCAGAAAATACAGAGTGGTAAACCAAAAAAGCCCATTTACACCTTTACCGCTTCTGTAGAGTTCCAAATATTGCAGAAGCAAACTTCTATATTGTTAAGATTCGCCACACTTAATTAAGTTTATCGCATACTAACACAAAAAAGAAGTGATGAGTTTGTAGTAGATCCCCCAAAGAAGGGGTGAAGTAAATGGATTCACAAATGCGGCTAACAAATAGAATGCTTTGTTTTGCCAATACACGCAAAAATACTTTTTTTACAAAATGCTTCTGAAAGACATCAAGTTCTTAGATCCCATACGCAACCAAATAGATTTTGTCCGTAATAAATCATCCTTCCAAAGACCCTTCTCTTAAAGAATGATCTTTTGAATTCAAAATGAAGTCATAAGTAATGTATATATATATCTAGATAACCTGATAAACCTGCCCAGGTCCTGCATGCTTGCTTATTTTTGAGAAACATGTTCCAAGTTTTGGAGTTATCATTTTCTATAGTTTATGTTTAGGCGTTCTTACTACCATATAATAACAAGAAGTTCTGAATTTGCAACCTAATTTTCCAAAGAAATGTAGCTATAGTTATTTTAAGTTTTATGGATTGGATAAAACAAACCTGGAATAGAATGGTAAAAGGCACCGACTATATTTTCTGAGTGCTCCATGAGGTACGCAGCTTGTCCAGTATAAGCCAAAAGAAGGCAAGGAAATACAACTACTGTGAAAGCAATTTGTATAGATGAAACCGGAAAATGGGATAGGTCAGCAAAAAGTGCCTCTGTTCCTGTAATTGTTCACAAGAAATTGTCACAAGTTTTTCTACTTTGGCTTCATGAACAAAAATTAGGTTTGGGCAAGAGAAATGCATCAATTGCTAGAGCTTTTACCTGTTATGCTAAGCATAATGCCTCCAAGAGATGTCCAACCATCTGTCTTTTCCCGTCTAAAATACCGGTATATATACACAGGTGAAAATGCTCTTAAAACACCGCTATCATATCTCCAAATGTTGAATATGCCAATTCCACCAATTAAGAGGAACCAAAGGAGTACAATTGGTGCAAAAAGCCAGCCAACTTTATCAATACCATGATGTTGAATGCTAAACAAAGCTGCTAGTATAAGAGCAGCAACAAGTACAACTATCTCTGTGACACAGAGACAGAAACTCCTTTAGACAATAAACTATGTAGGATTATATAAATAGATGCAGACTACAGGAAGCAAACAAAAGCCAATATTTGAATACGGGAGCGTGGGGGATACCGTTACTTATTCTGGAGTGGCCAACATTAATCCCACCAACAGCTGACAAAACTGCAAAAGTATGATAAACGTATCCTATAATCAAGCTGTTTAGAAGAAAGTGTCTTTGTAATCGAATGACAAAAGATTGACTCCCTTGACGAGCATCAAGGGGACTCTTGATCCACTGAAACATAATGACCCAGGAAGATCACATGATCTCAAAAAATATTGATGTATTCCAACATTTTCAAACTTCTAATGAAGAGAATCTACCAACTGGGTAATATGAAGCTAAAGATTTAAAGCATGGGTATATATAAATTACCTGATATGGCTGGAGTAAGAATCCCATCCCCAATTACCATACAAGAGCCAATAAGGACAAGAATAAGCATTGTGTTCTTCATGAATGCATGTTGCTCCAACCATCTCTTGGTTCTCGCAGCAAATGATTGTTCAGAAAATAAGGAACGACTATATGTTGTCAGCTCCTCATCAGACCGATCTTGGTTAGGAATAGTCCTCAATTTTGCATGTCGACACAGTAGTGAATAAATAGCAAATGTCCCACCTTAAAAAGAGAAATAAGTTAAACGGAGCTTGGTGCCTGAAAGCGCTGCATGGGGAATTTCTCCCATCGACAGAAACAAGGCTTTTCATAATATGCAATTGACAATAAAATAAAAATTAAAAAAAGAAAGAAAGAAAGAAACTTATGCAAGTCAACGCAGACATAATACAACTGAAACAGAAAACAATGAGTGACTGTGAATTACCTTTTCTTGGATTTAATTATAACTACTAGAAAACTGTTTATAAGTTGCAGATGTTTAAATAATATTGTCTCTCATTTTTGAAAAAGCAAAGACATATCCAAAATGACAGAAAAACAGGAAAGAAATTAAACTAGCTTCTACGAGAATGGAACTAGATTAAAAAAAAAAAAAAAATTGGAACTATAATATAAGATCATCGCAACACCATCCATAATAACTAATCCAATGTTCACTATACACTAGTATTGAATTATCAAAACCTCCTTTCATTGTACACTGGCATGATTATTGCGACTCTCTGTACATGTGTAATTCCTTTATTGTTTTCCAAAATGTTAACAAGTGGATGAATAGAACCACGAGAAAGCAAATTCATAGGTTGAAAACAATTTACCTTGACCGTTATCATTTGCTCTAGAAACAATTAGCACATACTTGAGGAGGGGAATAAGAGTAAGTGAATATATTATCAAGGACAAAGCTCCAATTACATCTTCTGTGTCCTCAATTCCATCAGGAAAAGTGTTGTAGAAAACATACAATGGAGATGTGCCTAAATCTCCGTAGACCACACCGAGACTCTGGAATGCAAGTTGCAGAACCATTAATGCTGAGAATTTCTGAACCAAAGAAGACCAAATCAGCAAAGGAAAAAATTTAGGACCAATAAATACCAGCATATGCTCAATTTTTCTTCAAATTTTCAAATATCATGCCAGTTATAGACTGGCCGTCTTTTTTCTCGAAAGAAATGGTGTTTGAAGACTTATTTGAGAAGGCAAAGTTTCTTGCATCTTTGTGGGCTGTAACAGACGCAACATTCAGGGTTCCTTGTCTTTAAATATGTTAGGATGGGAAGATGTCCTGAGATAAATAGGATGATCTAGATGGTGTTTTTTGTTGTTTTTTGGAAGTTGTTTGTCTCTCGTTTCTTTTTTCCTTTAGTTGCCCAAGTTTAGGATGGATATCTCGTCCATTTTAAACTTCTTCTGTAATTGTTTCACTTCAGAATTAATGAAAGCTTTTCTAATGTTTCTTGCCAAAAGAAAAATAGACTGGTCGTCTTCAAAACAGATCCATGATAGAATAAAATATTTTATCCGCAAATATGAGAATCTGTTTATTAATATATTTTGAGTAACAAGAATTAGGATTTTGAACCAACAACAAATTTCTGAGTACAACTAAATTGACATATGCCTTTCCACAGGTCTTGTTGTTTTATCCTTTCTGCAATTACCTTTCTCTGTGTCAATAATAAATGGATGGTACTAATAAAACCAATATTTTCTTTTTGTAAGAAAAATAAAATTTTTAATAAATATGGCCTGAAGATATTTAGAAAGCCAAAATGCATTATACCTTTTCCTTGTACATGTTTCTAAGCCTTCTAGCCTCTTCTTCCATGGGCTGATCAAACTTCTGATTTAAAGTCCACACATTACCATCTTCTCCGGGGTCTTGATCGGCTGTCCTAATCGTAGCCATTGGAAATTCAATCGTTCAACTTATTCTTCAGTGTTCCACTAATTCACCGTTCTGTTATTCCCTCATCAATCCGATACTAGTATCCTCACTTTTCTATCTACATCAAAAGCCATAAAAAGCAGTCATTCACCCTGCCTAAGGATTATCAAAATGATATTAAAAGAAAAATCTTCAAATCAAAGCAAATATACACACACACACACACACACACACATATGTTATTAATAATAAAAAAAATCTCAGATGATATTTGAATACCCAGTTTTTAAATACAACTTTCACTTGTGTAGTTCTTACTTGTTAAAACTACAGAGTACAATTCAGTTATAGAAGAAAGTTGAGAATAATTTCTATGTTGAAGAACTTCCCTCCAAACCTCAACTAATAAAATCTTACATTTTTACCAATTGTACTAAAGCATTAATCATTGTGAACGCTATTAAACTTCCATTTCTTGCAAATATCTGAAAGTAATATGCAATTGAAATACAAATTTCATCCCAGAGTTTTCCAATGCTTCAAGAAAGCATAAGATTTCATAAAAGTTGTGGACCAGAAAACCGCACAAGTTCTCAACAACATCAACGCGACAAACTTCACATCTCCAGAATTAATCAGTTCCTGTTATGAAAGAATGTAATTGTATTATATGTCTTCAAAATTTTCATTTGGTATCTATGGCCAAATTGTTTCAAAAAAAAAGGCACCAGGAAGAAAAATAGGAAAAGATCTTTGTTCATTATTGGAAGCCAACAGTTTTTCCACCCCAAATTTCATCACTTCTAAATATTAAAGATTGTTCAAGTACAATTTTTTCCTTTTTAGCTAAATCTTAGACAACAAAACTTGACCATTGAACCTTATTTTCCTGCCGACAAACTGTAGTAACAAGTACAGGCTTATAACCAGAAACCATATGAAGCCAAACCAGCTCAAAAGCATCAAAATATGACTTTCAATATAAAGAAAAGACCAAAATGCTCCAGATTAATCACAGTACAATTTGCAATAGCAATTACGGACAAGAAACCAGAAATGATATGAAGCCAAAACAGCCCAACAAAGACAACGAAGCGGGAACAGCTTAAAAGCACCAAAAGGTGATTCTCAATGAAAAATTCGAGGAAAAAAAAAAACAAAACAAACGTTCTACAATCACAGTACAATTCCCCAAATGGGTATTGCCTGAAGTGATGCGGAACAGCATAGAAAAGATCAAGAAACCCAGGAACGGAAAAGGAAAAAAAAATGAAGCCCACAAAAGGAAATTTCTTACCCAGGCAAGAAGCAAAAAATGCAGACAAACAATCCAAAACCCCGATCCTAAGACCTTCCCTTTATTCATTTGGCTTTTTTACGGATCTTTGTTCTTCTACTTTCCGATTAACTTTTTGTTGTGATCAGGAGCCTTTCCGTACTGTTTGGGTCAAAAAACCAACGTACAATATTGTCGATCGTTGATGAAATCATTGAGTGCGAATGCAAAATCAGATTCAGCTTGAATTTACAACTTTAAAGCAACTTTATAGTATGGTAGAGTATCACAACATTTTGAACTTTGTCTTTTGACGTGATTCGAAACTATAAATTAATAGCTCGTACTAAATATATGTGATGTGAATCGAATCTCTTAAAACAATAATAATAATAATAATAATAATAACAATAATAATGGGCACGTGAGTCTGGTGTGGACATAAGTCAAGGAAAACAGAACCAGTGACGCCACTTTCAAAAATTCCTAAAATTAGTGCTTTTGTTGCTTTTGTCCCTTTAACTTTGACTGAATTCATATGTTGCCCTGAATATTTTTAATTGTAGCAAATTACTCCCTAAATTCAACAAAATAATGCAGATTTGAAAAATTTGTAATAATAATAATAATAATGGACACATGAGTTTCGTGTGGACATAAGTGAAGGAAAACAAAAACAACGACGCCACTTTCAAGAATTCTTAAAATCTATTCTTTTGCTACTTTTGTCCCTTAACTTTGACTAAGTTAATAAGTTGCCCCTAAAAATTTTTAAATGTAGTGAATTACTCCCTAAATTCAACAAAATAATGCAGAGTGCCCCCAAGTCATTGTCAAACTTTGTATGCAAATGTCTTTATAAATATGCTTTGATCGTCATTTGAAATTTTAATCATGTCCTTTAAACAAGCTCAGTAACATGTAAGAAAGTTTTTTTAAAATACAATTCTGATAGTTATCACTCTGATTTGATGACATTCTACAATTATCAAAATCAAAATTTAGTGAATAATGTGCTAATCTTAAAATAAGCAAGGGAAAATGTGCAACATATCCTTGTTTTTATTGTCAAATAACTCTTTTTAAGTTTTAACATTTATTGAATTGCCTCTGAAATACCTAAATATTACAAGTACTTTTCAGATCTTTACAACTTACATCTTTCTTTCCAAATATGTTTTTGATAATTAGAATATGGATGATTTATTAATATTTTGAAATATCTCGAAAGTACCTATCTTTTTAATAATAAGAAAAAAAATACATTTATGTTTAAAAAAAAGTTTTTTCGACATTGATGCCAATTTTTGAGACAAAAATGTCCTTACCACTCTTTTAATTAGTTGATTGAAAACTAAATATTATATTTTTGAAATATTTTAAATATATAAAAAAAAACCAAAAAGTCTGAAACATTGAGAAAATTTTAAAAAATAGCAAAACTAAAAAACTAAAACTAACAGGGGAAATTTTCATAAGTGTCATGTTTTAAAACTTACTTTTTATAAACGTCGTACATGTTTGATTGTGGCACAACTTAAACATATAATATAAATGATAATATGTACCTTTATTAAAAATAACATGAATAACATTTTTTTAAAAGTGTGGTGTAATATGTAATTTTCTTAACCAACAAATCCAGATCCAACCTTATTATAGAATTTCATACTTCTGCATATATCATAAAAAGTTTACCAAAGGATTTTTAAAGCAATGAAAATAGTTTTGACACAAAATTATGGTCTTATATTTTGTCAAACCTAACTTGTTTGAAAAATATATTATTACAGGGTCAAAATCTAGACAATAAAGTTGCAAATATAACCTAACAGCATACTAGACTCTACCAAAAAATGTAGAGTTTGAATCCCTTACTCTTTAATTAAAAAAGAAGGGATGGGGGACCAAAAAAATTGCTATCATTTGGTAACATGATGACTTACCTAGTCAACTAATGCCTTACTAACTCAAAAGCTTATAGTAGTCTCTAGCCATTGGACAACTAGCTAAACTCCAATTTTTAGCTCTTTTTTTAATATATATATATACATATATATATATATATGTAAAAGAGGGTTAAACTTGTAACGGATCAATAGTAAGTAATCTAAATTTATTTGAACTTCTCATACTTTCTTGTTCTCTTCCTATGAAACAATAGCATTTTTTTTTCATATTGTTAAAGTATTGATTATGCACTCTTTAAACCAAAACTTAATATAGGCATTTATACAGTATTCATGCCCCTCCTAACTCTTAAGTTATATGCAATCAAATTTTGAAAAGATACTTGAGTTGATTAAAACTTTCATAGTAAAAACTAAGATTATAGGTCACTAAATCCTGATAAATATGGCATGAAGTGGATAACCAATATCTAAACTTAAAGTGGGTAGTTGTAAAAAGTATGGTGAGTCTTGTGTAGATAATTCACCATATTTGAGAGATCATGATGAAAGACAAAAACCACTATAAATTGCCTTAGTTCTTGCTTATCTGATTCTTCTAATTAATTTTTGCAACTTGATAATTTGTTTGTTTGTTGAACTTGGAAATCTTTTGAGTTCAAAATTGATCATGTTGTTAGATGTTGTCCTTGAACATATTATGATTTTGTGACTTATTGATATATTCACATTTAGCAGAGTGTGACTTTGTGATACGTTGAGTATTTATACTGTTTCTTATTATTTGTATAAATTGTGTGATTAGTGAGAACCTTACAATAATTGTAAAAGTTTTCAAATTTTGAAAAAAAAATCCAATTCGCTATTTCATTTGGTGATAATTCTTAGGCTAACAATTGCTGTTAGAGATTAATGCTAACATTTTTGGAAAAAGTTGAACAATCTTGAATATGGCTACTCATAATTTTCAAAACATAAAAGGTCATCTGACCAATAAGTATAATAGCCAAATTTTAATTTATTTGATTATGTATCAATGTAATTATTTAGTATGCCACTATTTAAATTGTCATAAATTAGCTTAATTAAAATTTCCATATAATTTAATTTTTTTCTTAAACAAAACTAATTTCCAATGTAAAATTATTAAAATTTCATAATTTTTCCATTTTTATTAATTTCTAAAACACAATTAGCACTTTCACATAAATGACAACTATGTCATTTCCCCTTTCCCCATATGCCTTTCACGTGATTTTCCCTAACCTAAGTTTAGAATCTCTACCTTCCACATGTCTAAATGTCTTAGACCAAGTTGAACATGCTTAGGCTTCCCTTCTTCTTAAAGATCAAACCTTCAGACCACTTTCAAACACTCTTCTCCCTCTCCTCTCACTCTCAAAAAGTCTTTATCTCTCTCTCTCTCTCTCTCTCTCTCTCTCTCTTCCCATTTCACAACCTAAACCAGCTCACTCCCTATTCAAAAACTTAGAAAAAGTCCCATCTCCATGGCCCGTTAGCTTCAAGAACTCCAAGCTTGATTTTTGGCCAAGGCATCCAAGTTTTCAAAGGGGATTTAAGTTAGATTTTTCATGAAGTGAATATGATTTTTTGTTTGTATTTACTACAAATTTAAAGCTTGATTTTTGTTTCTTAACCTTTTTGACATTTTTAGTTTATGAGCATACATAGATCTTGAGTGTTGATGAACGAATCTGAGTTTTGTGTTACAATAGAGAATAAATTGTCATTTAAACTCAATACCATTATTAGAAGCATGTTCTAGATGTTTAAACTCAAGTTCCATGGTTACATGTTAAGTGTTTTTAAGATTTAAAGCTTAGAAATCTGGTTTGAATAGGTTTTAGTTTCTGTTTTTTATAAACTTCAAATTTGTGATTTTGATTGTGATTTGGGTATGAAAGTTTGAGGAAATTCGTTTATTTATGTCATAACATGATTCATTAAGTATTTTGAATTGAGTTTTATCACTAAAAACAAGTTTGACACGGAAATTTTGAGTTTGGTTTGAAGCTAATCATGAAGGGATGAATTAGGCAAAAGCCCAGTTCTGAGTGCGGCGGACAACTACCCCTTTGGCAGTCCGTCGACCGAGGTGGCAACCTTTGTTGCTGCCACCTTTCCCCCGAGCCTATTGATCCCTCTGGCTTGCTTCGATTCGGCTCTTATTAGTGTTCCTTGATTTAAAAACATTCCAAAAATCTTCATTTTTGTATTTTAATATCTTTAGAAAATCAATTCATGTATTATAATCATTTTGAACTTCAACAGCACACTAAAGATATATTTATACATAATACAACTTATGTTTCAGTTTGATCTTTATTTGCTTTTCTGCTAACCTTACTAGAAACCGTTAATGTTTAGGCAGCAATAGGGGCTACGTGATTGTAGGATTGGATTGTAAGGTTCAAGATTCATCCGTGTGTAATGTTGTTAAAAGGTAGAATTCTAATCCCTTTCTTAGCAATCATGTTTTGAACTACGGTGTTTTGTTTTTAGCCAAATAATGTTAACTTGAAATGAGCATGTTCCTTACAAGTTGTTTATAAAATATATTGTTTCCATATTACTATGAATTTGTGAAAAGTATATTGTAAGCAGATATAATTGATTTTATATTTTGGAAAATGGGTTTAAAATTTATGATTTAGACTCGAATAAGAAATTCCGAGCATAAAGAGTTTTGAAACACTACCAAGGATATTTATGGCTCCTATTGGTTAGTTTTAAGTAAACACAGAGATTGGGTTATATAGAGTGTAACTTTAGGGGTAGGGCCCTAAAGCTTGATTGGGGCACTCCGCAGCATGGGCAGACAACTAAAGCACTATAAGTATGTTTGGTATATGATATACAAAGATTTGGAAACTATGAATTTGATCAAACTATCTCATCTCTCTTTTACTTGTTCTTCCATATGTTCATGTTTTAAATATCTCATTCATTTATTTATTTATCTTTGTATTAATTTACATTTCTACATGCTTAATTATTTTTAAATGTTAAAGTTTATTAAAAGGATATTCTACTAGGCATTTCACTCATTCTTTTGAATTTTTAAATTAATCTCTCCATGCTATATTAAAGATGGTGCCAAGTAGACCATGAGAGTTGCAATTTTTGAGACAGAATTGAACCTCGAGCAGAGATTTACTTAATTGTAGTTATTTTCTTCTCATTTCAGTCAAGGCATGTAGAACCTAAATTTATTTTATTAACTTTCTTGTGGACTTTGTTTTGGACTATGGCTGAGGTCATTTGTATGGCATTTGTTTTACTTTCTATTGTATGCCTAGAACTCGGGATTGTGGTATAAATCCCAAACTGATGCTAGAGGTGTTCTTTTTTCTTTAATGGTTATGTTTGAGGTTTTCTTTAGAAATTTCATTTTTTTTCAAGTTTTAATTACTTGGTAAAGTTTTTATATATCCTAAAATGAGTAGACTTAGGATTATATGATTTAAAAAAAAAACTGGTCTTCTTAAATAAATAAATGAAATTGAAATAAGTGTTCATACTTATCTTGACCAAGACAATAGTTTAAGAAAATAAAAATAAAGTTCTTATTTATGTATGCTTATTTTAATTCAAATAAAATCTTAAAACTTTACTTAAATCATTTTTTAAACTCATATTATTTATTTAAACTAAACCTCCACGTCATACCCTAGTCAAGGGTCATGGCAGATTTGGTATCAAAGCCCTAGGTTCTTGAACCTTGGGAATTAGGTATACACACAAATATCAAGAAAACCACTAGTAGTCTAAGTTTTCCTTTTCAAAATAGAGAAAGCCTCTATGTAGAAGAGTCGTGAACCCACAGCCTTCTCTAAACGGAGAAATCTTAAATGTTATATATGTAAACTTCCAAGGGATGGCAACGTAGGCCCGCAACATGCAGAATGATGAAGAGAGGAAACAAAATTACTTTTCTGAGTTTCGTAGGGGGCCGATTCCAATGTTTTATGGTGATGGTGAGTATCAGTTAGTAAAGTATTGGTTCAAGTCCATGAAGAATCGTTTGAGTACCTAGGGGTCCCAGCAGAATACAGAATCGAGTTTGTCACTTATAAGTTTGAGGGGTGTGCCAACGTATGATGGAATCAAATAAAGAGGCTTCACAACCCTGAGACTACAACCTAGTAGGAATTTGAGGATTTATTTTATGAAAAATATTTTCCGAGGAACTATCGTGAGGAAAATGTAATGGAGCTTATGGGATTTCAATAAGGGAATATGACAGTTATGGAGTATGAGGCCAAGTTTTGAAAACTAATCAAATATATGCTAGAACTTTTGAGAACTAAGAGTAATTGGTGTGCTAAATTTGAGAGGAGACTAAAACCACATATTTGAAGTCGCTAATAGCCTTACAGATCCATTAGTACATTACCCTAGCCTCTACAATAGAATAGAAAGACAATCTTGCTTATATCTAGAGTAGGTGCAATGCCCCTTTATAGAGGTCATAATAATCGTTACTTTCATCATTGTTATCATTATTTATAAGATAAACCATTTAAATTTAAAGACAATTTGATAAACATATCCCAGGATCCATGCATACAATTTTTTTTAAAAAAAATATTCTAAATATTTCAAATCCATTTTTTTTCGTAGTTTATCAATACCAAATTAATAAACCATAATTCAAATAAAATTTCAAACAAACTTTAAAATTTGCTTAAACAGTTTGGTAGACTGAACATTTGCAAAATCAAAATAAATGTAAAACAAGTCTTTTTACTTAATAATGCGAAAATTTAAGCATTCAAAGAAATAAAACATAATTCAGAAAAAAAAAATATTCTTTCTTGGTGTTCTTTCCTTTCTAATTCATCGTTTATAACCCACACGCCCGTCCTCATCCTCCACCTATTCCATGGCCTTTTTATCTTTATCTGCAATATGATTATAAACTAAGTAAGCAAAAGCTTAGTAAGTACACTTTCATATCTTACAATATAAAATATTTTATGAACATCTTTATGAAACATCATAATGATAATCATCATTAACATAATAGTGCACTTAGCACAGTTTTCTATAGAACATATCTTTCATTATCATTATCTATATTAAAAACTTCATTCATTTTATCTTTAGGGGGTCCAAGTGTTGCACCATAAACATTATCATTGTAGCCGCGCTATCGTGAGAGGAGAGGGGTAACTAATTCCAAACCAAATATGACAAGTCCAACCTTCGAGACATTATAAATATAGCATAAACATATGGTGTGCAACACTTAATTAAGTGATACATATACATAGATATACTTTTAACATACCTCATCATTGAAACATTCGTTAAATTTTCTTATTGCAACAAGAGTTTTCATGAGAAAATAACATATAAAAACAAACTTAAAAATTATCATAAAACATATTCTCAAAACTTTTTCATAAACTTTTATTATGTTGCAGGTGAAAATGTACTTACTTATCTTGCTTGCTTACTAAACCTTAACTTGGGTGATGTTGCTGTGGTTCTCAATGCGTTCGCCTTTTGGAGTGTTCATGTCAAACATTAATATTGACCATAAGTCTCTAGCAATACTATTAGCAATATATAAACATCTTATACTATCATTAAACGTCACTTTATCATGTAAATATATCAAGAAGCACAAAATCACAATTTATGAACTAGGGCATAATTCCTAAAAGTAGGCAGAACGACCTTTATTCACTTAAAAATGTATAATAATTTCATTGTAACTCCAAATCAACCAAATCCAATGGCATTAGAAACTAGACTCAAAAACAAAGAATTTGATAAATACATGCATATTTTGACAATAACTTACATAAAGAAAAAGTCCTCAAAATTCAATCTAAATTTCGAGTCTATGTAGAACTGTACAGTTTTTAAGGTCAATTTTGAAAAATCATGACTATTTAAAGAAAGCTCTGATTCAAGGGATTCAAAAGCCAAAAGAAAGCTTAAGATGTCTAGTATTTGAGAAAAATATAAGAAAATATAAATAGAGAAATTCAGAATCACAAATTACTGAAACATGACAGTTGTCAGGTGTTTGTATGAAAAGTAGGCTTAAGGCATCAAAAAAATTCAATTCCAATTCATAGCCCAATAAAACCTCAATTAAAATTATAAACGTATAATTAACATGATACCAATTGATAATAAAATATACCCATAAAGATCTACATAACAAAATATGAAAATATATGATATCTCTAATCTAGGGTTTAATGAGAAGTTAATCAAAACAACCAAATCATCAACTCTTTTCAGTCACTAATTGACATAAAATACATATGATAAAAGAACTCATGTGATGATAGTAATAATTCTAAGACTAACACAAAACACCATAATATCAAACAAACATGTTAAATAATTGATACACTTACGAAGATGAATGAAATTAGGAAGATTAGAAATCTTAATAAAGCCAAAGAAAACCAAGCATGAAACCAATCAATGAGAAAGGAATGAAGTGTGAGTCTAGGGTTACTAACAAGAGGTCTTTATATAGATTTTATGTGGAGACTAAAACCCTAATCCTAATCTAATTCAATTTCCTTTTTTTTTCTTTTTTTTTTTTACATGTTTATACATTACAACATAATATATATATATATATAATATAATAGAATATAATGATATTATAATATAAATAATAATATTAACGTGTAGTTGTATATATAATATAATATAAATATATAATTGTTTATACACAACAATAATATTTACTTTATGAACCAAAAATATTATTACATATTAATTATCATGACATCATTAATATTATAAAAATAAGAAAATATGCAACAACATTCATGTCATCATCAAGTAACTTTAGAGCATACATAACTCTAGAGCATTATAAAGATTATAAATTTAGAGTAAATTGAAACTCTTAAAAAAATAATAAATACTTTAAGCTTATCATCACTTTTGACATGAATATCCTAAGCACATCAATTCCACATGATCGTCACCTATCATCATACTCAAAATAAAATGATCAGTAACATTATATCATAAAGAAATTACTTAACGTCATTATATATTTATCATTAACTATTACATGAAAAATGGCGAGTGTTATAGTATGGAAGCCAACAAGGGATTAAGTAGGCCTGTAACGCCCCTAAGTGGGGGTTAACAGTTTTTATTAAATAAAATAAAGATTAGAAAATAAATACAAATCGTCAAAGTAATTAGCCCGGGACGTAAATAAAAACTCTTAAATTAAAATAAAGACATAAATAAATAAATAAATCACAGTTTAATGTAGCACCTTAGATTTTAATAATATACAACTGTCATCATCATCATTTCAACCCTCAACAAATCTTAATACAGTCACAGAAAATAACAATCGATGCTTACATTATCATGAAGATCATTCGTTGCATTCAAAGTAATCCCAACGTAATATAGCTACATAGCTTCTCCAACTATTTTTCTTGTAGCCACCTCACACTTAGTGAGTCCTGAAAAGATAAACATATTAGGGAATGAGCGACAACATGCTCAGTAGGGAAAACCATTACTCACCTTAAGGTTTTATTCTAACCACATTAAACCTGCATGGTTAGTTAGTTTTCATCATATACCAGATTATGAGATTTATTATGATCATATTCCGTAGATACCATAGTTATTCATTACCAAGTTTCATACATAAACATATATACAATATTTACATTCATCATTATTCCTAGGTATCCACATTACATAAAGTATTACTTAACTTATCGAAACCCAAATGGGCGTGCTTGGCCACCCTCAAAACATTCCGAGGGTATTCCGGTGAGGGGACATCAAGCCCCGAGTCCTCA